>SZWC01031038.1:3812-20165 GCA_023375785.1 Penium margaritaceum | reverse complement strand
GCCCCCCTCCCCCCCCCCTTCCATTCCCCCTGAGCTCCTCCTCCATACCTTATCCCTCGTTTCCTGAAGTCTTAGTTCAGCCAAGAAGAAACTGGTTGAATTTCATTTGGTTTATCCCAGTGAACTTTGATTTCGACATTTGCTATTTCTCCCACGGTCAAAATTTGTTGAAAAACGGTTTTTGTCAAACTTGAGAGTAGCACCTGAATATTTTCCATGTACATTTGTCGAGATTAAGGTGTCACTTGCAATTTTTGGTAAAAAAGCATGATCACATTTTTTTACTTTACTTCATTGTACTCTATGTGAAGGATTTAGTCCCATTCCTTCAACTTGTGTAGTTCGATCAACTTGTTCAATCACCTCAACGAAAGTATCATGAACATTGTGGATGTGGATACAAGCAAAAAAAATGTGATTCTGTGTGCGAAAGATGAAGTATTTGGATAAATAACTATGTTTTCTAATACATCTGCATAGAGCAGTATGAGGCAAGCCACACTATGTAGACACCCTCAACTATTGGGTCATCAAGGAAGAGTTGCACTACGAGTGGTGTAGCAACCCTTTAGAATACTGGCTGAAACACTCGTAGAAAACTGCAACCAACCCATGTGTTCTTGACCATAGGCTCAGAGTCACGACTGTACACACATGCATCATAAAACCATCCACAAACCACCTTCTTCAGCACCCCTTTCCCCAATGTGCATGCACCCTCCCTCCCTCGACTATTCAGTGCCTGAAGTTACTCTTGACTTTGTTAGTGAGAAATGTGTGCAGGGTAAGAGAGAGAGGGAAGATCCCCACGGGACACTTATGTCATGGATGCTGGAAGTTGCAATAAGAAACAATCAAGACAAGTGTTGGGAGGGGGAACGGGCATGTAAGAGTCGGTAAGCGCTCACCTTGCATCAAGTATCAAGCCGAGCGAGATTACACCGCCACCCAAGGTTCAAGCCTGACCTCTCGGTATTAACCGAGGGCGGCTACTCACCGGTGTATGGCCAACGGCTGACACGATGGCCCCCTAAGAATGAGCACCCGAAAATTATGGCAGCTACCCCAAAAATCCACAAACAAATCAGCTTTACTCAATATAAGGTCGGCCAGTTCAACACTCTTCTCTCCAAGTACGATTGATGCCTTGTAGTGGCCATAACTGTCTTGATTTTTGCTTATGTTAAAGAAGTGACGTGCTATATTGCACTGTATTTCTTACACTTTGCATCGGTGCAAGAACATCAACATTCCATCGATACGTTTGGGAGAAACATCATTTACAACCTGGCTGGTCTGAGTAGGAGTAGGAGCAGCTCCATAGGCTGTTTTCAGGAGGAATTCTCTTTCATAATCCCCCGGGTCAATCTGAAGATTCTGAGCTAAATTTTCCCGTGTAGACTTATGTTTCCAATAATCTCAGTCTGCTGCTTTGTACAATTCATTTCTCTCAGACAGTTTTATGGTAGAATGAGCTGCAGAAGGAGGGATAGTGACAGTGTTCGAGGGAAGCAATAAGCACGACCCATGCTTGAAATGGCAGAAATAGGCATTGTGAAAACGACCGAGCCTTTGGATCCGGAAGGATGCACAAACCTCATGTTTTGGAAGATCCGTACCCGTCTCCTTTTGGAGGAGAGGGACTTTTGGGAGGTGGTGAGCAGTGACGAGTTGGCTCTAGTTCCACGAACAAAAGGCATCACCATAGTGCAAGTTGTGGCGGGGAAGATACCGCTGAAGGGTGTAGCTGATGTAGGTTCCTCTGCAACTGTACCAGTGGCATATGAGGAGTGGAAGAAGAAGGAGACGCAAGCATACAGGCTACTTTTCAACACCATCTCCAACTCGCATCTTTAGTACATGAGTGACCTGGGTACTGTAAAGGAGGGTTGGTTGCGTTTTACAAGAAGTAGAAGAACAAGGATCTTGCTTTTAAGATTTAGGAGACCTTCAGAATGCAAGTCAAACCAGTGAGCTAGGTCCAAAGTAATGTTCAGCCATGGGTAGGATTTTGAAACTAAGTGTCCATGTTCAACAGATAAGAGAAGGGGGAGAGCGAAGAACGAGTTACATACTTTGCTCAGCGCGGCCATTCAGCGAGGTCTGCCAGCTGCGTTGGCTTGCTCTTGCTAATCGAGGGCAAAACTCATCCCTAGACCGCATCTTGCAGCCAGGTGTGTGAGCGGCCCTCCAGAGCAAACCTATCCTACGTCAGACAAATACCATGGACTATTCTAGGTCTTTCTATGACAAAAATCAAGTATTTCAGTCCAGAGACAAATTCTCATCTAGGTTTGGTAACACCGAGGTGAGCGAGTCAGAGCACAAAGCATGGGAAACTGAGCTGGAGTCGAGGCACGTGAGTCATGAGCGGCAGCATGAGTAGGGAGTTGTTTCTGTAGCACGTGATGTAAGCACTCAACATGCGTCGCCTCCAGTCCCATGGCTGGCATGCTTTGTGCACTAAAACGCACACATGAGGCAAGAATATTTACACGGATCAATAGCTTTCATCATGCTTTTGGAGAAAAAGATGATGGAATTACAAATGAAGAATGATGAAGGCATGGAGATGTACCTAGAAAGGACAAAGGATCTGGCAAAGCTACTGACATTAGTCGAGAACTGTATGGAAGAGACACGCTTCATCCTCCTCTTCTTCTAGGGATATCCATTAAGCAATAGCAAGGTGCAAAAGACACTAGAGTGCCAACAACTCTCAACCTTGAATTCATCGGCACGTTCATGGTGTCGCTGGAATTGCACTACAATGCAGCAAAACGCAACACTAGCAACACCACAAAAGTAGCCTTTTTGATAATGGACTTGTACAACCAGCAGCAGCAGCTGTAGTCTTAGTGGTAGAGATGCAAGAAGAAAAGCAAGTGCCACTACCTCCATGAAGAGGGACACTACAAAGAGTGCTTTAAGTTCAAGAGTGACTAGAACGAGCAGCAATAGTGGCTATCACAGCAACTATGGAAAGAATGGCAGCAAACTCCACAGTAGCAGCAGTAGTCATAACAGCGTCAGCAACAGCAACATTACCAAAACTAGGTAGATGTGCATCAATTTGGCAACATGAACGTCATCAAGGATGTGCGCAACCATTTCTTCATGAAAACGTTGAACACTTGCATGGTACAAAGACTCCACCTTTAACAAGAGCTTGACGTACCACAAGGAGTAATTTACAAAGCTGTCTTCCATCCCTTTGAGACCTATTGCTATGAGTGATGAACAGGTGGTGAATTTCGAGGGGATTGGGCTTGTAAAATGAGGTTGGAGACCTTGCGTGGCATTGAAGTGGGAGTGTTCCATGGTGTGCTGTTTGTAGCTAATGCTGTATTCAACCTCCTCGTAGTATCCTCTCTCACAAGCAAAGGACTATGTGTTGTCTTTGATAACGACCTTGGCTACATCCTCAACAAGGACACTAGAGAGGAGCTGACAAGGTTGATGAAAGAAGGTGATATGTATGGCCTGTTGGGGGTGACTAAGATCCTACGTGAGGAGTGTCTTGTAGTAGTGGTACAAGGGACACATGGGGAGATGTGGCATGCGCTATACTTCAACATTGCCATGCATATGTTGGAGTAGCTGAAACTACCATCTCAACTTTCAGCAATAGCTTTGTATCGGCTGTTGGAGGGGAAGCCGTACCGCGAGGCACATAAGAGGTACGTGGAGAATGTGAACATACACATCGTGCAAGAAGATTTACCATGATGTCACCTCCATTACAACTTAATTGCAAGCCACACACTCTGCTTTTGTACAACTCATAGTGATACAGTCTTTCTTCCCACTCCGCCATGAAACCGCTCCTTAACCAATGCTGAACACGTACTTTGTCCTGCTATGAAATCCTCTAGCACTAGGTGCATGGTCGCTGTCCTACAACCCAACCGAGTGGAGGCCAACTAGTGAGCGACTATAGCAAAGCACGACAGCTGCTCTATCAATGATGTAGCGAGGTCTCAAATCAAGGCCTACATGTGAAGACTACATGAGGAGCTGTTAAACTGGGATGGAAGGCTCATTGCATTTGTGATGGCTGGTGGATTGGTCATGGAGGCGTACATCAAACTGCCCACAAACGACTGGTACAAGTGATTATCCACCAGACTTTTGAGCTTGACGCCAGTCAGAACGTGATGTATTTCATCCCCTCTGGCATCATTGGAGTGACAACCGATTGAATACGCTTCAAGAAACCAGCACGTTTTCTGGCCAAACCCTGCACATACCACTCTTCTCGCCCTTCATGTCCTTCCTATGTGACCTCCATACGTGGAAACAATTCAACATCTCCCACATCCTTCATCTTACACCATTTTCTCAATAACTCCTTTCTGTGAGTGGTTACAGTAGAGGAAAAGGAGAACATCAGAAGATCATTGATGTACACAAGAACTACAACAAATGATTCTCCTTTCCCTTAAAAAAACTGAGTAGTCTGTGTTACTCCTTTTAAAGCCCCCCTCCACTAGACCAGCTGCCAACTCCTCATTTCAACACTGTGGAGATTGTTTCAGGTTGTACAGTGCTTGCTTCAAATTAAAAACCATGCCACCTCCATCATTTAATCCTTTTGGTTGTAATGTAAAGATCTCTTCCTACACCATCCCGTAAAGACAGGTGTTACTCATGTCCATCTAGTGAATCTCCCATTCAAACTGTGCTGCCGGTGGAAACAAACCACGATTGCTAAGTACGTACTTACTGGTTCACAAGTGCCTTTAAGATCTGTCCTTGGGATTTGAGAATACCCTTTCACTGTGAGACACTCTCTCCATCTGTTCATGGTTTTGTCATCATAATAATTTATCACAAAGACCCACTTTTTCCCAACAGTTGTCCTTCCAGGTGGCAAGTCTACCATCTTCCGCGTCTCAAATGTGTAGATCTTGCTCAACTCCTGAATTTCCTACTACCACCAGTTTACCTCTGGACATGGCATGGCCTTCTTGTACGTCTGAGGAGCAAATGGTGTTGTAGTGCAACCCAAACTGACCATTTCACCCTCATTGACCTCTTGCCAACAAATGGTGACCCCTAGCAGTGGAACAATGACCTATTTGTGGCCACCTTACACTCTGTACAAGTTTCTACATACTTCTCTTACTCTGCTACCTTTATGGTTTTCCTCCCCCTCAGTCACAACTCTTTCCATTACCTCAGGTTCTCTTGTTTTCTATTCTTGTTTTAACATAAGTCATATTAATGATCCTATTGCGCCTAGATCATTGGATGCTTGTCTGAAGGAAGGAGATGAGGGTGATGTTGCCGGTGGAGTAGAGTGGATAAAGGTTGGAGTTGATGGTGGAGCTGATCGTAGTGATGGTGCTGATGGTGCTGATGGTGCTGGTGGTGCTGATAGTAATGGAGGTGGATCTACAGTCCATCTCTTATCAGAAAGGATTTTGGCAGCGCTGAGCACCACCAAAGTGCAAAATGGCAGAAGTAGGTATTGGTCACATGGCCCAACCTTTGGAGAGGCTAGAGGGATGCACAATCTACACGTTGAGGAAAATCTGTACTTGCCTCCTGTTGGAGGAGAGGGGCTTGTGGAAGGTGGTGAGGGGCCACGAGCCACCTCCAATTCCACACATAGAAGGAATCACTGTAGCGCTAGTGCTGGAGGGAGAAACGCTCATAGAAATGGAGCACGTGTTTATGAGTATCTGCACATACACCAGTTATGTCTAAGGAGTGGAAGAAGAAGGATATGCAGGCATATAGGCTACTTGTCATCACCATCTCGAACTTGCATCTTCAGTATGTGAGTGATAAGACAACTAGAAAGGAGGGATGGGATGTATTGAGCAAGAAGTTTGAGAGAAAAGGCCGTGTTTCCTCAATATCTTGGAGAAAAAGATGATGAGAGAACGAATGCAGAATGAAGGAGGTATAGAGGTGTACGATTGAGGGAAGAAGCTAAAATTGATCATGAATCTTGTGGAAGAGACGCACTTCATCCTCCTCTTGTCGAGGGGACTTGTATCAAGGTAGAACATGGTACAAGAGACGTTGGAGTGCCAGCCGACTCTCAACCTTTAATTTTATCTTCACATACCTAGTGCAAGTGGACATATGTTGCAATATAGACAAACGCAATGGTGGCAGCATGACAGAACAAGCCTTTACGGCTAGGCTCACACATCCAGTAGTAGCAAGAGTCTAGAAATCAGATTGAAAAGAAGAAAGGCAAATGCCACTCATGCAAGAGAGAGGAGTACTACTAGAAGGAGTGCTTCAAGTTCAAGAGAGACCAGAACGAGTAGCAACGGTAGCAGCAGCAGCAGTCACAGAAGTGGCAGCACCACAGGCAGTGGATGATTCTAAATCATCAACACCAGACACAATCGTGTCCGCAACAGCAGCAGCAGAACCAGGTAGGTACGCGTCACTTTGGCAACATGAATGTCTCCAAGGAGGTCCGGGACCGTCTTTCAGGCAAATTATAACATGTTGTAGGTGGAGAAGGCAAAACCTGTGTGGTACAAAGACTCGAGTTGCACCAAGAGCCTGACTTACCACGAGGATCGGTTCACACAACTGTTGTCCATTTCTCCGCGACCTATCATAATGGGTGATGATTGGTGGTGTATGATGACAAGGTTAGGATTGTGGAGATGTGGTTGGAGACCTGGCACAGTATTGAATGGGAGTGTTTTGTGGAGTTTTGTGTGTGACGGATGCTTCATTCAACCTCAACTCAGTCTCCTCTTTCATGACAACAAGACTATGCGTCATGATTAACAATGACTATGGCTACATTCTCAACAAGGATACTCGAGAGGATCTGGCCAGGTTGGTGGAGGGAAAAATGCACCTGTTGCAAGGTTTGCTTTTGTGTGTACACTCCTCTCTTATGCAGCAGTTCAGGACCTCAAGATTCACCACATGGATGTCAAGACGGTTTAGAGGATGTGAGTGCCAGAAGAACCAGAGTATTTTCAGCAATCTCATGTACCTAATGGTGGCAACCAGGCCGGATCTAACACAGGCTGAGTATTGTGAGCCCGCACATGGCTAACCCAAGACCTAAGCACCAAAAGGTATTGAAGAAGATCTTTCGCTACCTTGTCGGAATCAGACACGTCAGTATCATCTACAATGGCACCAACAATAGCATCATCATTTACTTAGATACAGATTAGGCTTCAAGTAAAGAGGACTGTGAGTCCATCTCTGGACATGTGTTTCTCATGAATGGTGGGGCCAGCATCTGGTGTAGCAAGCAACAGGTAGTCGTGGCAACCTTTAGTATTGAAGTTGAGTATGTCTCTCTTAGCTTTGGAGCCAAATGAGTAGTTTGGCTTCACACTCTCATGGCAGAGACTCATGGGAGTACAACAAAACCAGTTCCCATGTGCGTCAACATCCAGAGCAAAATTGCACTTGCTAAGAACACAGAGCACCATTTTTGCATATCACTTCATCAAGAACATGGTGTAGGACCCCGAGTTCACTCCAACCAGCAAGCGGGTCACTGATTTCTCTACCATGCCAATGACCCGTGAGAGTATGTTATGCATGAAGGCATGTGGACTCAGCCTACTCTGAGTCCGACAAAGTGGGAGATTGTTGGCAAATGGGCCATCTGGCTCCATTTCAATTCCACATGGACAAGTTCCAGAAAACAAACAAAAACCCACTCCAATCGTCAATCCAACTTCATCATTGGATATTTCAGTTGGTAGAATATGTGTGGGCCGAGGTTCAAGCTGATCCAACGATCGGATTGGGAAATAAGGTTCTTTTTGTAGCCATTGACCTTTGGAATCTGGGTGACCGTAGACGACGTCTCTATGCCATCAGGTCAAGACCTGAGGGTGGAGATTTCCAAAAAGGCAAGTCATAGTGACTTGCCTTTTTTTCCTTGAATATAAGATTACCTAGTCAGAGTGTGCTGATTGGGGGAAAATGGCGCCTCTCCTACCTTTTAGGTGAGGTGAGATCCTCCACTCTTACTTGTGTGCTAGTCATGGGCACATGGTAATTTCCCATGGGATTGAGAAATTTTGGTAATGAGACTAGTAAGAGTGTGTTATGAGAGTATTTTATAGCTCTCTAGGTTGTGTGTGATTGGTCAGCATGATTACTAGGCTGGTTTCTTCTATTGTGTGAGATTGTGGGCAATATTTTGTTAGAATTGACCTCCATGGCTAAGTGGTGTGGCTTGTGAGAGGGCTGACTTGCCTACGCTCTAGCTAATCATGTACATCACCTTTTTTAGTGATTTAACCACCATTATTAAGCACAAATCATGCCCTTTCAGTCTTAAGTGCTCGCTACTCTAAGGATTCCCTTTCTCTCCCAGTGTTAACATCCACGTCTAGGTAATCACGCTTGCATCAAAGGCTAATGCAAAACTTGGACGTGTTAACCAGACCACCTCTCTCGCAAATCGCCTCTTCATCTTTGGAAACTGATCACCATGAGGATGAACAAGGCAAAGTCAATTCATGACTTCCTGTAGAAATTTGAAGGATTTCTGCAACAAGTTAACCAAACGAATTCTGACATGGATGCAATTATGCAAGCTATGATCCTCATGGGGCTACCTGAAAGCCAGGATTCTCTGATCACGGTCTTGGGCAGTGGGAAGGAGGAGGAGTTGACGTATGAGACAATGTCCACGTACATGCGCAATAAGTCCATGCTTTGGCGGGTGAGGCTAACACTTCAGCCAATGCCGCATGCTTTGGTGTTTGTATCAGCAAAAACTCCTCTTCTGGTCAGATTGATAGTGGGAGCAATGGCGGAAAACAAGGAAAAGGTTGTGATACCGGTGGAAAGATTTCAAAGTGTCCAGGCAAGTGCCACACTGTTGTGGCAAGCCTTGGCACTGGGGATGGGAGTGATGAGCTCCCAAGAAGACAAGGGTGGCAAGAACAAGAGTGGAGGAAAGGTTATAAAAAAAAACATGGTGGACAAAGGTGTGCCCACAATACATGAATGGCATTTCTTAAGCCAAGATTCTACATGCTTGATTCCGGCACGAACGACCAATCTTTGATGGAGAAGTCCGGATTTATCTCCATTGGAGACACTGACCGCCACTTCTAGTGTGTGAACGGTAGCGTCGTGCTTACACAAGGTGAGGGAGACATGTTGATCAGCATCAAAGTAAATGGTACCAAAAAAACGTTAAAGTTTTAAACCTTCTTGTGTACATGTCCTCTTTTGCAACAAACCTCCTATCAGTATCCAAAATCATGGATCGCAAAATGATGTTTGTTTTTGCATATGAGGAGGAATTGATTATTAAGAACAACGACATCTAGATCTCCTATGCCAAGGTTGACTTTTAGCACAGGTCCTGAGAGTCGATGAGATCTATGTGTTGCAGAGTGAGCTTGTTGAGAGTCCAGATGAGGGACATGAAGCTATTGCACAGTATGTGTCTCTAACGCCAGACAATGTACGACAGGCTACCACTCTGGCCGCCAACTCTACCAAAGACACCGATGCCAAGCTGTGGCTTAGGCACTTCCGGCATGTCGCCAACAGCACGCTACAAGCAATACAGTAGCATGACGTGGTTCCTGGGATGGGGGAATACAAGGCCAAGAATGAGGATTAGCGTAAGCTCTATGAGCCATGCCTTCAAGGAAAAATAGGGAGCCCTTTGAGCTAATGGGCAGCGTGAAGTAGGCAACTTGGATCTGATTAACTTGAACGTGATGGGAACATTCTGCACTCCCCCAGAAAAAATGAGCAAGTCTTTTCTGACCTCCATCAACGGTCACAGTTACAAGGTGTGATCTACTTTCTCGAGGGAAAGGGAGAGGTCAAAGAGAGGGTTTAGGAGTTTTTTGCCATAATGGAGCGACATACTAGTAAAACGGTCAAGGCATTTCGCACCGATAATGGCAGTGAGTACCAGGTATGCAAAGTTTAAACACCACACCCTACACCCCTCGAAGCAATGGTTTTGTTGAGCGGAAGAGCCAGACCATCCTCGGCATGACACAAAGCATGCTCTAACACTAAACTTCTACCTTGATCATGGGCTGAATTTACAAGAACTACCTACTATTCTGTGAACTTGAATCCAGTAGCCACACATGGCAGGTTTGGAAACAAGCAGCTGGAGAAGCACCTCAAGGTACGATAAGAAGCTTGGTGAATGGAGAAGTTGAAGCCTCACACTTGAGGGTGTTTGGCTATACTATATGGGCAAAGATCTAGGCAGGAGAAGATGACAAGCTGGATGCGCGTGCCCGTTATTGTTTCATGGTTTGCTACAACACTACACACAAGGCATATAAACTATGGGATCAAGTACCTTGAAAGCTCATCAAGAGCCTAGATTTCGAGTTCAATGAGAGGACATTCAATAAGGGAGAGTTGCTTGACCCTGTCCACGTTCCCAAACAGGAGAGAGGGTTGTGATGCTTGAATAATGTGCTCAGACAACTCAAACCTGGTAGATTGTGCATATGAAGTAGGGGAATGGTTCTCTAGGGAGAGCGACTGTGCAAGCTGATACAGTGGCAGGTTCTAATTGAGGCATGTGGTACTCCCTCTAACTTTTAGGCTCTTCCTCAAACTTTGAGGCCTGGCTCTTCCTTGAACAACAAGTTATCACCCAGTCAATAATGATAGCAGCAGCTAAGGATCAAGGCACCACTAGCTACAGTTTGGCGCAGTTTGCTCATGATGAAACTTACAGCAAGGTATGATGAAGAGAGTACCAAATGGACCGGACTCAGCTGGTCATGCCCGCCTTAGGGATAGCCTCTAATTGTTGTCGAAGTAATGACCATGCCAGATGTAGCCAAGTGGAAGGAAGCAATGGACAGTGAACTCACATCCATTGAAGGGAATTGACCCTGTGAATTTGTGGACAAGCCCTCTAACACCCACGTGGTGGGATCAAACTAGGTACTCTGGAAGAATAACACGAAAGATGGTACCATCAACAAGTACAAGGCGATAGTGTGAAAATGGGATTTTTACAATGCGTAGGTTCATAGGAATCGGAGACGCTTGTGACTTTCGTCATCTTCGCCTCCATTAGATCTATGCTAGGCACCGCTGCTACCAAAGACGTGGAGGTCCTCTAGATGGACATCAAGACGCCTTTCCTTCAAGGGAAGCTGGACAAAGACGTGTCAATTGAGGTACCCGAGGGAGTCAAGGCTCCGGAGTGCAAGGTGTGCAGAATCATGAAAGCACTGTACGGGCAGAGATAGACCAAAATCACATGGTACATGAGATGGAAGGCTTCATGGCTGAGCGCTCTTTCACGCACTACCAGAATAACCCTAGTTTCTACGTAGACAACCTGATCATCTGCTCATCATGTACAAGGAGGAGGAGTACACGCCCATCACTATAGTCCACCCTGGAGAAAGGTGGTCACTGACACAACACAATCAATGTGACGCTCTTTTTCAGCGCTTCGTTTCGGCCCTTTTGGCCATTTTGATCTATGTCAATAACCTTCTCATTGCCTCACCCAGTCCCGCTGCTTTCCAGTCAACCAAGATGCTCCTGCAGTCCACATACAAGAGGAATGACTGCAACCCAACTCAATTTTTTTGCGCATGGAGTTGGAGCGCAATCGTCAACATCGTACGCTGCATGTGCACCAAGCTACGTACATTCATAGTCTTGGAGACCGCTTTGTTTCTCTGCTAGCCGAGGTTCCCACTGCATTGACGCCGATGACCCCAACAGGTAAACGCTGAAGTCCCCTGGCCCGTCTCAGCTGGGGGAGATGTAACAGATTACCTTAGTGTGATTGGATCTCTTATGTATCTCGCCACCGCGACGGGAGCAGATGTGGCCCTCGTTGTCAACTTATTGGCTAAGTTCTCTCAAGAGCCTCGAGGACGGCATCTTGAGGCTGCCCTACATCGCGCCCGACATGCATTTTCTACAGTGCGCATTGGGTTGTGCTCTCGTGTCCTCCATGTGGTTGAAAGATACACTGAAAACGATTATGTACATGATACTTATGTACGCAATCCGACAAGGTACATCTTTCTTGTCCGCGGGATGGCCATCATGTAGAAGAGTGGAGAACAGGGGTGCATGGCGCATACCTCAAGCGAGGCTGAGTATGTCATGCTCGGTTCAGGCACGTATGAGAGTGTGTGCCTTGACGTTTATTGCAACAGTTGTGCGTGCCCATCTGCTCCATCGCCCCATGCTACAATAACCAAAGCACGAAAGAAATCGGTGAGCAAGAGGACATGCACCATACATGCATGAAGCACGTCCACATTGAGCATCACTTTTTGCACGAGCGCACTGTTGCCAGAGATGTCCACGTTCTCTAGGTTGACACATGTCAGCAACGTGCAGACTTTCTTACCAAGGCCCTCAGCAATAACGTGTTGAAAACAGCTATGCGTGTTGTCGGTCTGTTACGTGCTCGTGATGCGCCTCAATCATGTCTTTGTGTACTCGTGATGTTCCTGTACTTCTCTCTCACACACTTGTTCCTCTGCAGGGTGTGTGTTGCTCTTTGTACCGCTCTCTTGTGCATGTCCGTTGTTTGTCTGTGGTTCATTGGGGAGTGTTGTTATGGATTAGTGAACACGCAAGTGACCTCTTGACTCGCCCCACACACACGTCTCCGTAGCAATGGACGCACGTTGGATTGCCTGGTTGAGGCAACTTGTCCAGACTGCAAGGGATTACCCTGAACAGATACGCATTTGCTACACCCAATTTGAAATACCTTCTCAAGCTTAAGAGCTGAATATAACAAAAAAGATGTGTGCAACTATTGCATTAGTATGCAGTGAACACAGACGAGGTGACAAGCATCCACATACGCTCATGGTCGATGTGGATATCCATTTATGCGTTGTGCATGCATGAGTTGTTGCATGTGTTACCAGGTTATTCATCCCTCGGGGACCGTCCAGGTTTTTCTTAGTGCGTGTGAAAACCGCTACCAGCATGCTGTCCGTGGGTCTAGTTGACCCGCGCGAGCTGTGCAAACTGGTTGACCTGCGCGCAGCACCAGGCTCTCAATGTCACATCTCATGTTTCCGTACTCTCCTAAAAGCTTGGAAGTCAGCCTCCTCTCCGATTCGTGGGGTGCGCTGCAGTTGCGGTATGTTTGTCTCTGTGTGATTGCACACTCTAAGTCATACGCCAGGGATTCATGCTTTTACCTAAGCAAATCAGAAAATTATCCTAGTCACAACTGCCATCACTCCTTTGTCGATACTAACACCTTCACATCTTTCAGAGACCACCATTCAGGAGTACAAAACTGCACCAGCGCGCCAGTGTGTGCATGTAGTGTACTCTTTGTGAACACCACTGATGGTGTCATTCCATTGCCATGCCACATGCATGTGGTTGAAGGAGGTGGACACATGCGACTGATGTACTCCGTACATTGCACCGCGATGTGCGACACTGTCTGCTGTACTGGCTGTTCTGGTTTCCTTTACCAAGGGTGTCTTGCCTTTTTCATGGGATACAATTGCGCATCATGAGATGGTGTCTGCTTTGCCACCCTGCTGTAGCCCTCACACTAAGACTAGCCGGCTGTCAGCCGACCTTCTGCTCCCCAGCCGCAACACATGTTGTGCAGACTTGAACAGGTGACTATGAACAAAGTCTTGTGGAGAGGCAATATGAGAAAATGAAAGATGGCGGACATGAACCCAACTTGAGCATGAATTCAGGAGTCACAGCCACCACAGGGTTTTCAACACTGGGGCGTTGTGGAGGGCAGCTTCACTCAAGGCTTGATGCAGAGGAGAGGCTGCGGAGTCAACAACAACACACAACCACATACACAGGCATATGCACACACAGGTTGCAGCAAACAAATGGCTCAAGTGGAAGCAAAGGGTCACCCTGTGGATGGCAGCGCATGGTGTGAGCTGCTACCATAAGGGCACACCATGCCAACCCTTGCATGCAGCGTCACGCCACGCCATACTCCACCTCACCATGCCGTGACCAGCACAAACAAACCAACACAGCGCCTCCCAACACAACGTAGACCGACTTCCACCAATGAGACTGGACGCGGTATAGGCCCACCATGCCATGAACCGACCTGATTTGACGTCTCAAGCAACCCATGCCAAACCATCTGCTCCACACCCAAACCATTTGCTCCACCACCGTCCTCACTGACACCATCCGGCCCCTCCTCTGGCCACCCGGCACGATTCTGTACGTCACGCCACTGCACAGCACAAGTCTGTACGTCACGCCACTGCACAGCACGGCTTGGCACAGCTTGGCGGCTCGGCTCGGCACAGCAACGTGAGAGGCAGCGCAGCACAGCATGGTGGCGCAAAATGCGCTGAGGCCAGGCGGGGCAATGCAAGGAAAGACGAGACAATGTAAGGAGGGACGAGGCACTGCAAGGAAAGACGAGACAATGTAAGGAGAGACGAGACAATGTAAGGAGAGACGAGGCAATGCAAGGAAAGACGAGACAATGTAAGGAGAGACGAGACAATGTAAGGAGAGACGAGACAATGCAAGGAGAGACGAGACAATGTAAGGAGAGACGAGACAATGCAAGGAGAGACGAGACAACGTAAGGAGAGACGAGACAATGTAAGGAGAGACGAGACAATGTAAGGAGAGACGAGACAATGTAAGGAGAGACGAGACAATGCAAGGAGAGACGAGACAATGTAAGGAGAGACGAGACAATGTAAGGAGAGACGAGACAATGTAAGGAGAGACGAGACAATGCAAGGAGAGACGAGACAATGTAAGGAGAGACGAGACAATGTAAGGAGAGACGAGACAATGTAAGAAGAGACGAGACAATGTAAGGAGAGACGAGACAATGTAAGGAGAGACGAGACAATGTAAGGAGAGACGAGACAATGTAGGGAGAGACGAGACAATGTAAGGAGAGACGAGACAATGCAAGGAGAGACGAGACAATGCAAGGAGAGACGAGACAATGCAAGGAGAGACGAAACAATGCAAGGAGAGACGAGACAATGTAAGGAGAGACGAGACAATGTAAGGAGAGACGAGACAATGCAAGGAGAGACGAGACAATGCAAGGAGAGACGAGACAATGTAAGGAGAGACGAGACAATGCAAGGAGAGACGAGACAATGTAAGGAGAGACGAGACAATGTAAGGAGAGACGAGACAATGCAAGGAGAGACGAGACAATGCAAGGAGAGACGAGACAATGTAAGGAGAGACGAGACAATGCAAGGAGAGACGAGACAATGTAAGGAGGGACGAGACAATGCAAGGAAAGGCGAGACAACGTAAGGAGAGACGAGGCAAGCAATGCAGGCCGGGCAAGGCAAGATGAAGAGAAAGGAGACACGCTAGGTAAGGCCAGGTTAGGTGATGCGAGAAAGGCAAGGTGAAGTAAGGTGAGGCAAGTGAGACAACAAGGGCTATGTCGCGCCGCATGGTGAACGAAGCAGGCGAGGCAACATGGGGTCAAGAAAGGTAAGGCAAGGCGAGTTGAGGTGAGCAAAGCAGGCAAAGCAAGGATAGGCGAGGCTGCGCCACCCCGCACCGCGCCGAGCCATCCACGGCAGGCCACAGCAGACCACACCAAGCCAGGGTAGGGCTCAGCAAGCCCCGGCAGTGCCGGGGCTTGCTGAGCCAGTCCGCAACAGCCCAGGCAGGTCCCCCAACGCCCGCCACCGTACCATACTACGCCAGACCATGGCACGGCACACCACAGCAAACGACTGCGCAGCACACATGGCACAGCACAGCACGACATGGGCAGCCTGGCCCAGCCAGTCATGGCCCGCTGTGTTGCACTGCACCAGGCCACACCATGCCGTGCAACGCCGCCACGCCACGCCACGCCACACCACACCACGCCACGCCACGCTGCGCCTCGCCATGCTGTGCCAAGCCACACCACGCAACGCACGCGCCCCTCCCCAACCCCCCTGCCTACCACAACCAGTCCCACGCCATGCCATGCGACACCACGCGGCACAGCGCCCCGCTGCGCCACGCCACGGCACAGCATGCCCCCTCCAACCACAACCCGCGCCACATCACACCACACCACGTGACGCCATGCCGCGTCTCGCCGCACTTCGCCACTCCATTCCACGTCGCGCCACAGCGCACATGCCATGCCGGGCGATGCCATGCCATGCCACACAACACCAAGGTACACCAAAGGCCCGGCTCGGCCTGGCCAGGCCTGGCCCGACTCGGCACAGCCTGGTCAGCTGCGCCGCAACACAAAACGTCGTGCGCCGCGAATTGACGTAATGCGCCAGAACACGACGTAACACGACACAAATCGAAGCGACACAGCGCGACGCGACGCAACGCGAAACGACGTGACACGACACGACACGACACGACGCAACACGACGCAACGCGGCGCGGCACGGCGCG
>SZWC01031036.1:0-14358 GCA_023375785.1 Penium margaritaceum | reverse complement strand
CAGCAGCAGCAGCAGCAGCAGCAGCAGCAGCAGCAGCAGGGCACATTCGATGCAGAACCTTCTGGACACCATGACTTGGCACCATCTGCTTCCCGCCAGAGCCCATGGGTTTCTGCCAGCAACAGCAGCAGCCGTGGCGCTGGCAGCAGTGGCGGGACTGGTGGCGGTGCAAACATTGCTGACACACGTGCGACCTTGCTTGCCTTTCTTGCCCAAGCTAAAGCCAAGGTTGGCGTGAAGAGGTGAGGCTGTGGTGTGCTGAAGTGGGAGCACAAGGAACGGTGCTGCCACTCTTGCTTGATCACTGTTGGACCGTCCATGCCAGAAATCATTTGGAAAACATGCGAGATTTGATTTCTTCTTTGCCCGTTTCTTTGCTCCTGATCATCGCAAACATCGTTGTACAAATCAATCACGCTCCATGGAATCAATTTGAGACATGTTAGTGAAGTCCATGTGCGTAAACCGTGGAGACGTTGCGTGTTAACCATTGAGTCAGAAAGCAACAGCACACAGCGTGTGAGGGGATGGAGAATCCCCTGAGCAATGTTTTGTGTGATGGGGTGCATGGTAAGGGGTAGTTACGACGTAGCTATGTCCTAGTTGCACTCTTGCTGTGCCCTAGTTATGCCCTAATTACACCCAAGTTGTTCCCTAGTTGCATTTTGGTTGAGCCCTCGATCTGTTGTATTTGTACCCTAGTTGTGCCGTAGTTTCATCCTAGTTGCGCCCCAGTTGCACCCTAGCTACATCCTAGTTACACCGTATTTTCACCCTAGCTGTGCCCTGATTACACCCAAGTTTGTCCCTAGTTGTGTTTTAGTTACGTCCTAGTTGAGCCCTAGTTGCACCCTAGTCGTAGCCTAGTTCCTTCCTAGTTACGCATAACATGCGACCTAGTTGCCACCTAGTTGCGCCCCAATTGTGCCCTAGTTGCACTCTAGTTACATCCTTATGACACCCTAGTTGTGTCCTAGTTTGGCCCAACTTGCACCCTATTTCCATCTGTTTTGCACCGTAGGTGTTCCCCACTTGTGTCCTGGTTGCGCACTAATTGTACCCTAGTTGCACACTAGCTATGTCCTAGTTTTGCCATCGTTGTGTTTTAGTTGCGCCCTAGGTACGCCATTGTTGCGGCCTAGTTACGCCCTTGTTGTGCCCTAGTTGTGACCTAGATGTGCCCTAGTTACACCCCAATTGCGCCTTAGTTGCACCTTAGTTGCGCCCTACTTGCGCCCTACTTGCACCCTAGTTGTGCCCTCGTTGCTGCCTAGTTAGATCCTAGTTGCACCATGTTGCCTCCTAGTTACACCCAAGTTGAGCCCTATTTGCGCCAAAGTTGCACCCTGCTTGCAAGTAGTTGCACCCTTCTTAGGCCCTAGTTGTGCCCAAGTTTTTCCCTAGTTGTACCCTGCTAAAGGCCTGGTTGCGTCCTAGTTGTACCCTTGTTGCGCCCTAATTGCGCCGTTGTTGTGTCCTAGTTGCGTCCTAGTTGCGACATTATTGTGCCCTGGTTGAGTCCTAGTTACGCCCTAGTTGTGCCCTTTTTGCATCCAAGTTGCACCCTATCTACGCTCATATTGCGCCCTAGGTGTGTCCCAGTAACGCCCTAGTTGAACACTAGTTGCACACTAGTTGCACACTAGTTGCACCCTAGTTGCGCCCCTAGTTGTGCCCCAGTTCTCCCATGTTTGCGCTATGGTTGCGATCTAGTCACGTCCTTATTACAACGTAGTTGCGCCCTTTTTGCGTCCCTGTTCTACCCTAAATGCACTATCGTTTTGACTCAATCACACCATGTATTCGCCCTAGTTACACCCTAATTACACTCTAGTTGTGCCCTAGTTGCATCCTAGTTATGTCCTAGTTCCACCCTGTTGCATCCTAGTTGCACCCTAATGACGCCCTAGTTGCGTCCTGTTTACACCCAAGATGTATCCTAGTTGCAACTTAGTTGCACCCTTGTTGGACCCTAGCTGCGTCATAGTCTTTCCATAGATGCACCCTGTTTAAGGCCTAGTTATGCCCTAGTTGTGCCCTCATTGCACCCTAATTGCACCCTAGTTGTGCCCAAGATGCAACCTAGTTTGGTCCTCTTGTACCCTAGTTAAGTCCTAGTTGTGTCCTAGTTGTGCCCTAGTTACCCTCCACTTGCACCCTAGTTGTGCCCTAGTTGCGTCCTAGTTTCATCCTAGTTGCAACCTAATTGCGCCCTAGTTGGGTCCTAGTTTTTCCCTAGTTGCACCCTACTTGCGTCCTAGTTACGCCCTAGTGGTGTCCTAGTTACGCCTAAGTTGCGTCCTTCTTGCACCATAGTTGCACCCTAGTTGCGCCCTAGTCCTGTCCTAGTTGTGCCTTAGTTGTGCCCAAGCTAGACCCTATTTGCACTCTAGCTACGCCCTAGTTGCACCCTAGATACGCCCAAGTTGAGTCCTTTTTGTACCCTAGTTGAGCCTTAGTTACACCATAGTTGCACACTAGTTGCGCCATAGTTCCGCGTGAGTTACACCCGAATTGTTTCCCCGTTGTGTCCCAATTGCACCCAAGTTGTACCCTAGTTATGTCCTAGTTACACTCTAGTTGTGTCCTAGTTTCGTACTAGTTGTGCCAAAGTTGCACCCTTGTTACGTCCTAGTTGCGCCATAGTTACGCTCTAGTTACGCCCAAGTTGCGCCCTAGTTGTACCCTAGTTGGGCCCTTGTTGAACCCTTATCGCACACTAAATGTGCCCTAGTTGTGCCCTAGATACGCCCTTGTTTTGCCCTAGTTATCTCATGTTTGACTGTTAGTTCCACCCTAGTTATGCCCTTGTTGCATCGTTGTTGGACTCTTCTTGTGCCCTACTTACAACATGTTTATGCCCTATCTACACCCTAGTCGTGCCCTAGTTGCGTCCTAGTTAATTCCTGGTTATACCCTATGTGTGCCTTGTTATACCTACTCATGTCCTCGTAACACCCTAGTTGTGTCCTAGTTGCACCCTAGTTACGCCCTAGTTGAACCCTAGTTACGACCAAGTTGTGCCCTAGTTGTGCCCTAGTTATGCCCTAGTTGTGCCCTAGTTGTGACCTAGATGTGCCCCAGTTGCACCCTCGCTACGTCCTAGTTGCATCCAATTTGCATCCTATTTGTGTCTAGTTACGACCAAGTCGCGTCCTAGTTGTGCCCTAGTTGCATCCTGGTTACGCCCTAGCTTTTCTCTAGTTGCGTCCTAGTTACTTCCTACTTGCGCTTTAGTTGAGCCCTTGTTGTGCTTTAGTTGCACCCTAGTTGTGCCCTAGTTGTGCTCGAGTTGTGCCCTAAATGCGCCTTAGTGGAATCCTAGTTGCAGCCTAGTTGTGTCATAGTTCTGCCCAAGTTACACCCTAGTCGCTTCCTAGTTGCACCCAAGTTGCGTCGTAGTTGCATCCTAGTTTTGCCCCATTTGTACCCTAGCTACGTCCTACTTGCGCACTAGCTGTGCCATTGTTCCACCCTATTTATATCCTAGTTATGCCCTAGTTGAAGCCTAGTTGCTCCTTAGTTATGCCCTAGTTGTGCACTCATTGCACCATAGTTACATCCCCGTTACACCCTAGTTACGCCCTAGTGGCATCCTAGTTGTACCCCAGTTGCACCCTTGTTGTGCCCTAGTTGCATGCTAGTCTCCCCTAGTTGTACACTAGTTGCACCCTAGTTGTGTCCTAGCTATGCCCTGGTTGCATCCTAGCTGTACCCAAGTTGCGTCTTAGTCGCATCCAAGGTGCACCCTAGTTGTTCCCTAGTAATACCCTTGTTGCAAACTAGTTGTGTCCTAGCTGTACCCTAGTTACACTCTCATTGCGCCCTTGTTACACCCTATTTGTACCCTATTTGTACCTTAGTTACACCCTAGTTTCCCCTTAATTGCGCCCTAGCGGCACCCTAGTTGCACACTAGTTTCACCCTTCTTGTATCCTAGTTGTGCCCTAGTTTCACGCAAGTTTCATCCTAGATGCATTCTAGTTGTACCCTAGTTGCCCCCAAGGTGCACTTAATTCTTTCCTAGTCGCACCCTATTTGTGCCCTAGTTGCGCCCTTATTGCGACCGAGTTGTGACCTATTCACATCCTTGTTGTACCCTAGATACGTCCTATTCACACTGTAGTTATGTCCTAGCTGTGCCCTAGTTGCACCCTAATTGTGCCCAAGTTGTGCCCTAGGTGTGCCCAAGTGGTTCCCCAGTTGGGCCCCAGTTGCAC
The DNA here is from genome assembly GCA_023375785.1 of Penium margaritaceum. Taxonomy (NCBI): domain Eukaryota; kingdom Viridiplantae; phylum Streptophyta; class Zygnematophyceae; order Desmidiales; family Peniaceae; genus Penium; species Penium margaritaceum. The sequence continues at coordinate 10,138 of SZWC01031036.1, read as the reverse complement.
CCTAGTAGCACCCCAGTTGCACCCTTGTTGTGCCCTACTTACACCATAATTGTGCTCTCGTTGCACCCCAGTTGAGCCCTAGTTGAGCCCTCGTTGTAGATTGTTGTGCCCTACTTGCGCCCTAGTCGTGCCCAAGTTGCGTCCTAGTTGTGTCCTAGTTGCGCCATTATTGCAACTTAGTTGCACCCTATTTGTGCCTTAGCTGCGCACTAGTTGTGCCCTAGTTGTACCTTAGTTGTGTCCTAATTGCACCCTATTTGTACCCTAGTTGCGTCCAAGTTCTACACTAGTTGTGCCCTAGTTGCATCCTAGTTGCACCCTAGATGCATACTAGTTGTCTCCTAGTAGTTCCGTAGATGCGCCTTAGTTGTGCCCTAGTTGTACCCTAGTTGATCCCTAGTTGCATCCTAGTTGTAGCCTAGTTCCATCCTAATTGTGCACACGTTGCGATAACGTTGCATCCTAGTTACGCCCTACGTGTCCCCTAGTGAAGGCCTCAACGTGTCATAGCTACAGTGTAGTTATGCCTAGTTGTGCCTACTTGCATCCTAGTTGCGCCTAGTAATGCGCTAGTTGCATCCTAGTTGCACCCTAGCTGCGCATAGTTGAGTCCTAATTGCGCCCTAGTTGCATCCTAGTTGTGTCCTAGTTGTGCCCTAGATTCGCCCTAGTTGCGTCCTAGTAGAGCCCTAGTTGCATCCTAGTTTCACCCTAAATGCGCCCTAGATGCGCCCTGGTTGCATCCTTGTTGCACCCTAGTTGCTCCATAGTTGCACCCTTGTTGTAACCTAGTTATACCCTAGTTGTGTCCTAGTTGCGGCCTATTTATGCCCTTGTTGGGGCCAAGTTGTGTCCTAGTTATGCCCTAGTTGCGCCCAAGTTGCACCCTAGTTGCATCCTAGTTGTGTCCTACTTACGCCCCAATTGTGCCCTAGTTGTGTCCCAGTTGCGCCCTTTTTGCAACCTAGTTGCAGCCTAGTTGCGCCCTTGTCACGGTCTAGTTGTGGCTTAGTTGTGTCCTACATGTACCCTGGCTGCGCCCTAGTTATGTCCTAGTTGCACCCTAGTTGCACCCTTGTTTCACCCTAATTGTATCCTAGTTGCACCCTTGTTACATCTTAGTTGCGCCCTAGTTCATTCGTGGTTGTACCCTAGTTGCAGCCTAGTTACATCCTAGCTACGCCCTAGTTGTGCCCAAGTTGTGCCTTGGCTGTGTCCTAGTTGTGTTCGTGGTGGATCCTGGTTACGCCCCAGTGCTGCCCGAATTGTGACCATGCTGTGCCCTAGTTGTTTCCTAGTTGCACCCTTGTTGCACCCTTTTTGCCCTCTAACTACACCCTATTTGTGTCCTCGTTGTGCCTTGGTTGCATCATGGTTGTGTCCTAGTTGCACCCTAGTTTTGCCGTAGTTACGCCCTAGTTGTGCCCTAGTCGCGCAATAGCTACGCCACAGTTGCACCCTTATTGCATCCTAGTTTCGTCTAAGTTGAGTCCTAGTTGTGTTTAGTTACAGCCAAGCTTTGCACTGAATGTGTCCTTGTTTTGTCCTAGTTGCACCCAAGTTGTTCACTAGTTACGCCCTAGTTGCACCCTAGTTGTACTCTAGTTGCTTCCTCCTTGTGCCCTTTTTGCGCCCTAGTTGCGCCCTGATTACACCCTAGTTGCGCTTTCATTGAGCCCTTTTTGTGCTCTAGTTGCGCCTTAGTTGTGTCCTAGCTTGGCCCAAGTTGCATTGCACCCTTTTTGTGTCCTAGTTGTGCCCTAATTGCACCCTAGTTGCGTCCTAGTTGCACCCTTGTTGCGTCCTAGTTGCATCAAGTTGCACAATAGTTGCACCCTAGTTGTACCCCAGTTGCACCCTAGTTGTATCCCAGTAGCACACTAGTTATGTCATAGTTGCACCCTAGTTGCGTCCTAGTCACTCCCTACTTGCAGCCTAGTTGCCCCTTAGTTGTACCCTAGTTTTGCCCTTGTTGCACAATGATTACGTCCACATTGCACCCTTGTTAAACCGTAATTGTATCCTAGTTGTGCCCTTGTTGCACCCTTGTTGTGTCCTAGTTGTATCCTAGTTGGCTCCAATTGTGCCCTAGTTGCACCCTAGTTGCGTCCTAGTTGCGCTCTTGTTGCACCCTAGTTCCATCCAAGTTATGCCCTTGTTGTATCCTAGTTATGTCCTAGTTGCACCCTTATCGTAAACTAGTTGTGTCCTCGTTGTCTCCTAGATACATCCTAGTTTGGTCCTAGTTGCATCCTAGTTGTGTCCTAGTTACACCCTAGGTGCGCCCTTGTTGCGGCCTAGTTGTGCCCTAGTTGCACCCTAGTTGTGCCCAAATTACGCCTAAGTTGCACCCTTGTTACACCCTAATTGTAACCTAGTTTCACCCTATTTGCATCCTAATTGTTCCCTAGTTTTGCCCAAGTTTTTTTCTAGTTTCGTTCTATATGAATTCTAGTTGTAATCTACTTGTGTCCTATTTGTGCTCTCGTTTTGCCCTAGTTTCATCCTAGATGCATTCTAGTTGTGTCATAGTTGCATCCTTAGTTACGCCCTAGTTGCACCCTCGTTGTGTCCTAGTTGCACCCTCGTTTCGCCCTTGTTGCGACCGAGTTGCGGCCTATTTACGCTCTTGTTGCACCCTATTTATGTCCTATTTACGCCATAGATGTACCGTAGTTACACCCTGATTCCGCCCTGGTTATGCCCAAGTTGTGCCCTAGTTGTGTTCTAGTTGCTCCCCTATTGAGCCCCAGTTGCACCCTAGTAGCACCCCAATTGCACCCAAGTTGTGCCCTACTAGCACCATAGTTACACCCTCGTTGCACCCTGGGTTACCCTAGTTTCTCCCTAGCTGCATATCATTTGTGCCCTACATGTGCCCTAGTTGTGTCAAAGTTGCACCCTAATCGTGTCCTAGTTGCACCATAGTTGCAACCTAATTGCAATCTAGTTGCGCCCTAGTTGCGTCCAAGTTCTGCACTGGTTGTGCCCTAGTTGCATCCTAGCTGAAACCTAGTTACACACTAGTTGTGCCGTAGTTGCGCCCCCATTACGCCCTCATTACGCCGTAGTTGCGGACTAGTTGTACCCTAGTTGCATCCTAGTTGTAGCCCAGTTGTGACCTAGTTGCACCCAAGTTGCTCCCAAGCTGCGCCCTAGTTGTGCCCTATGTGCGCCCTAGTTTATCCCTCACTTTGCCATAGTTACATTGTAGTTGTGCCTAGTTGTGCTTACTTGTACCCTACTTGTGCCTAGTTGCGCACTAGTTGCACCCTAGATGTGCCCTAGTTGCACCTAGTTGTACCCTAGGTGTGCCCTAATTTTGTCCTAGTTGCGTCCTACTTGTGCCCTAGGTTCTCCCTAGTTGCGTCCTAGCTGCGCCCTAGTTGGGCCCTAGTTGGGCCCAAAATGCACCATAGATACGCCCTAGGTGCATCCTATTTGTGCCCCTAGTTGCACCCTAGTTTGTCCAAAGTTGCACCCTATTTGCATCCTAGTTGTGCCTTGGTTGCACCCTAGTTACACCCTAGTTATACTTTGTCTCCTAGTTGCGGCCTCTATATGCCTTTGTTGTGGCCTAGTTGCACACTGGTTACGCCCTAGTTGTGCCCTAGTTGGACCCTAGTTGCGCCCTAGTTGTGTCCTAGTTGCTTCGCAGTTGTGCCCTAGTTGCTCACCAGGTGCGCCCCAATTGTGTCCTAGTCGCGGCCTAGTTGCGGCCTGATTGTGCCCTACATGCACCCTAGTTACACCCTAGTTACGTCCTTGTTACACCCTAGTTGCGCCCTAGTTGTACCGTTGTTGTGACCTAGCTGAACATTCGTTTTACCCTAGCTGCATTGTAGCTACGCCCTTGTTGGGCCCTAGTTGCACCCTAGCTACACCGTAGTTGTGCCCAAGTTCTGCCCTGGTTGCATCCTAGTTGTACCCTTAGTGCGTCCGAGTTGCGCCCCAGTTCTGCCCGTATTGTGTCCAAGTTGTGCCCTAGTTGTTCCCTTGTTGCATCCTAGTTGCGCCCTAGTTTCGCTCTAGTTACGCCACAGTTGCAGCCTACTTGCATCCTAGTTGTGCCCTAGTTGCATCGTAGTTGCGCCCTAGTTGCCCTAGTTGCCCTGGTTACACCCTAATTGCATCTTAGCTGCATCCAATTTCCCCCCTAGTTGCATCCTAGTTGCGACCTAGTTGCATCATTGTTGTGCCCAAGTTACGCACTAGTTGCATCTTATGTGTGTCCTTGTTTCACCCTAGTTGTTTCCTTGTTGCGCACTAGTTGTGCCCTAGTTGCGGCCTGATTACACCTTAGTTGCACCCTAGTTGCGTCCTAGTTGAGCCCTAGATGTACCCTAGTTACACTATACTTACACCCTATTTGCACCCTAGTTACACCCTGGTTGTACCCTAGATACGCCTTAGTTGCACTACAGTTGCATCATACTTACAACCTAGTTTATCCCTAGTTGCACCCAAGTTGCGCCCTAATTGCACCCTAGTTGCGTCCTACTTGCGCCCTAGTTGCATCCTAGTTTCACACTAGTTGTGCCATGTTTGTGCCAGTGTTGCGCCCTAGTTGAGCCCTAGTTCCAGCCTTGTTTCATCCTAGTTGCACCATTGTAGCACCCTAGTTGTGTCCTAGTTACGCCCTAGTTACACCCAAGCTTTGTTGTATTTACATCCTATTTGCGCCCTAGTTGCATCCCAGTTTCATCCTAGTTGCATCCTAGCTACAACCCAGTTGTACCCTGGCTGGGCCCTAGCGGTGTCCTACTTGCGCCTCAGTTGCACCCTATTTGCATCCTTCTTGCTCCCTTGTTGCACACTAGTTAATCCCTAGTTTCCCCCTAGTTGTGCCCCAATTACGCTATAGTTGCTTGTTAGTTGGTTGTAGTTATGCTCTAGTTACACCCTAGTTGCATCCTAGTTTCATCCAAGTTGTGTGCTATCTGTGCCCGTCTTGTGTCTAGTTTTAGCCCTAGTTGCATCCTAGTTGTGCCGTAGCTGTGCCCTAGTTGCACCCTACTCACGCCTAGCTGCACCCAAGTTGCACCCTTGTTGCACCCTACTTGTGCCCTAGTTTTATCCTAGTTGCGTCCAAGTTGTACTCTAGTTGCGCCCTTGTTGCGTCCTATTTGCGTCCCAGTTCCATCCTAGTTTTGTCCAAGGTGTGCCCTAGTTGTGTTCTAGTTACGCCCTAGTTGCATCATAGTTGCGCCCTAGCTGCATCCTACCTGCATCATAGTTGTGCCCTAGTCGCATCGTAGTTACACCCTAGTTGTGCCCTAGATGCGCCCAGGTTGCACCGTATGTGCATTCTAGTTGTGGCCAATTTGCGTGATAGTTGTTTCCTAGTTGTGCCATATTTGCGCACTAGCTATGCACTATTTGCGCCCTAGTTGAGCCGTGGTTGCGCCCTAGTTTCACCCAAATTGTGCCCTTTTTGCGGCCTACTTGCGTCTTAGTTGCGCCCTAGTTGCGCCCTAGTTGCACCCAAGTTGCTTTCATAAGTTGGGTCTTCCGCGGGGTTTGAAACTGTGGATTTCCCTCTGACAGATCCTTGGCCTGATGTGACTCTGGCACAACTTCCGCGTCTAGGCTTGGATGGTAATATTACAACTCAGAACTACGTATGGCAGGGCGCAAGCGTACGAGGGAATGTGTACAGTTGCAAACTGATTGAATGACAAGTGCAGAGTACAATGGAAAAGAGTTCCAACCGATTCTAGGCTGGCCCACAGCCACCCCCATTTGTAGTTCGGCCTAGCCCTTGCGGTCTGCTGGCCAAGTCGGCAGGGGCTGATGGCAACACCTGCGCCTCAGTCTGTTAGCGCCAGGTTCTGCTATCTCTTGGCGTATCCCAACAAAGACCTGCTGCCACCTGTTATCTACCAGGTGGCTGGACCGGCGCAGAGTGCTCGGGTGCCCGTGAGCCTTCCAAGTATCTGCAAACTTTATGTGTTCATCCACGGAGTTTCTCTCCCGCTTCAGGATCTTCCTTTACGTAGTAAGGGGCTCACTCCGCTCCACACATGCACAGAAGACGCCTGTCCATCAGCCTTATTCAGTGTCGTACTACTGTGTCGCCCGTCGAGCGTGCTCATAAAAGAGCAACGGCGCATCTAGGGTATAGCCAGGGTGCAACTAGGATGGAACAAGGGAAAAACTAGGTTGCAACTATGGTGCAACTAGGACGGAATTAGGGTGTAACTTGGTTACAACTAGGGCACATGTAGGATGCAGCTAGGGTGAAACTAGGGCATAACTAGGGTACAACTAGGGCACAACAAAAGCGTAATTATGATGCAACTAGGGTGAACCAAGAGCGTACATAGGCCGCAACAAGGGCGCCACTAGGGCGCAACCAGGGCGCAACTAGGGTGCAACTATGGTGTAACTAGGGTGTAGCTAGGGCGCAACTGGGGCGCAACTAGGGTACATGTACAACATATCTAGGGCTCAACCAATGAGTCCACACGTCTCAACCAGAGTGCAAATAGGGCGCGACAAGGGTGCAACTAGGGTGCAACTAAGGCACAACTAGGGCGCAACTAGGGCGCAACTAGGACCTAACTAGGGTGAAAATGGGGCACAAATAAAGCTCAACTAGGACGAAACTAGGCCACAACTAGAGTGCAGCTAGGGTGCAGCTGAGGCACAACTAGGGCTCAACTAGGGTGCAACTAGGGCGCATCAAGGGCACAACTAGGACGCAACTAGGGTGCAACCAGGGTCAACCAGGGTCAACCAGGGCGCAACTAGGGCGCAACAAAGGCGCAATCTGGATTCAACCAGGTCACAACTGGGTTACAACAAGGGTTCAACTAGGGTGCATCGATGACGTAACTAGGGCGAAACTAGGATGCAACTATGGCGCAAATAGAACGCAACTATGGAACAACCAGGGTCCAGCTAGGGTTCAACCAAAGGGCAACTAGGGCCGACATAAGGCACAAATAGGGCGCAACTAGGGCGCAACTAGGGCGCAACTAGGACATAACTTGGGCACAATTAGCGCGCAACTAAGATGCAACTAGGATGGGACTGAGCGTAACTAGAATGCAACTCGTGTGTAACTAGGACACCAGTGTGCAACTAGTGCACAACTGCAACGAATCTAGTGAGAAACTAGGGCAGAAAAAGGTTGCAAGTAGGGTACTACTTGGGCATAACTTGGATGCAATTAGTGCGTAAATAGGGCCCGACTGGGAAGCAAAGACGATAGAAGTAGGGCGCAAGTAGGACACAACTAGGGCGCAACTAGGGTGCAACTGGGCGACAAAAAGAATGGAATTAGGAAACAACCAGGGCGCAACCATGGCGTAACTAGGGCGGGACTAGGGCGTAACTAGGGCCCAACTAGGGTGGAACTAGGGTGTAACCAAAGCAGAACAGGGCATAACTAGGGTGCAACCAGGGAGCACCTAGGGCGCAACTAGTGCGTAACTAGGAAGATGCTTTGGCACTACTTGTGTGCAACTAGGGCGTAACTATGATGCAACTAGGGAACAACTATGATGCTACTGGGATGAAAGTAGGCGTAATCAGGCTCAACTAGGGTGTAATTAGGATGCAACTAAGGTATAGTTACAACACAATTAGGCCACAACTAGGGCAGAGTAACTAGGAAAGAGTTATGGCGCAACTAAGGAGCAAATCGGGCGTTACTTGGGTACAACTAGGGTGCAACAAATGCATAGCTAGGTAACAAATAGGGGGTAACTATGGCGCAATTTGGACCCAACCCTAGCGCAACTAGGCTGCTAGTACGGTGCAACTTGGGTGCAAGTGGGGCACAACTAGAGAGCAACTAGGGCGTAACTCGGGCGTAACTAGGGCATAATGAGGGTGTAACTATGGCGCAACTAGGGCGCCAAAGGGGCCCAAACAGGGTGCATATAGAGTGCAACTACGGCGCAACTAGGACAAAGATTGGACACAACTAGGATGCAATTAGGGTGCAACTAGGGTGCAACTAGGACGCAATGAGGGTGCAACTAGGTCACAACAAGGGCGCAACTAGGGTGTAGCTACTGGACAAATGTGGTGGAACAAGGATACAACTAGTGCGCAAGTAGGACAAAAGTAGGACACATTAATTTTGCAACAAGATTACATCTAGGATGCAACTAGGGTGACACTAGGGTGAAACTTGGGTGCAACTAGGGCACAACTAGGACACAACTGCAATGCAATTAAGGTACAACTTGGGCGCGACTAGGAAGCAACTAGGGTGCAAGAAGGGTGCAACTAGGGTAGAACTAGGGCGCAACTAGGATGCAACGAGGGAGAAACCCGGGTGTCACTTGGGCGCAACTAGGGCACAACAAGGGCACAACTAGGATACAACTAGGTCGCAACAAGGGCGCAACAAGTCTGCAACCATGGCACAAATAGTGCGGAACTAGGACACAACAAGGGTGCAACTAGGGCGCTACTAGGAAGCAAATATGGCGCAACTAAAACACAACCAGGGTGCAACTAGGGTGCAACTGGGGCATGATTATGATGTAATTAGGTTGCAACTAGGGCGCAACTAGGGTACAACTAGGGTACAACTATGGCACAACTAGGGCGTAACTTTGGCGAAAAACAGCTCAACCAGGGCGCATCTAAAGCGCAACCAAGGCGCAACTAGGACGCAACTAGGACGAAAGTAGCATGCACCTAGGACACAAGTAGAGCGCACCTAGGGTGCAACTAGGGAATAGGGAGCAACTAGAACACAGCTAAGGCGCAACTAGGAAGCGTTGGGCCCGGCCGGCACCTCAGTATCGAACCTGACTTGTTGGCACCAAGCCAATGGCAATTTCTCACAAACCAAAAAAACGTAACGTTTGGTCCCATAGGATCACCAACTACGCCACATCATGAAAGAGCCTGAACAAACATGGATGGCTCAACACGAGTCGACCACATCGACTAGGAGAGTGGTTGCATGTACTCTAGCATGTATTGCTTCATGGTTTGCTTAATGGGAATTAAGAAAGTTACGCTGATCATAGCCTTTGAGCTCTCAGACATGTTCGGACTAGACAGAGCATGCGCCACTCTTGCACTTTGTCGATTTGCCGAAAGTGCAGAATCCTTTGAGTGAACGGCAGTATTGCGTTGGAGAGCGTCACTCCACATTAGTTACTTTCAGTGATAATGTGTGTGAGGACAGAGTCAAGAGGTCACTTGAGCGTTTAGACCCCATGAGAATGCTTCGCATAACAACGGTGAGCACTATGAAGACATCCACACCGTTGATCACTAGATTGACAACTATTCTAGAGCGAATCGACCTACATTTTGCAATTTCGCGGCTAGGGGGGGGGGGGGGGGGGGGGGGTGTGGTTACGTTATGATGTATACAAGTGCATAGACTCTGCGTGTGGGCGCGTCCGCCATTACATTTGTGGCTCATTGTGCGCCGACCTCATGACTTGTATGCTAATCGGTTGAGGGAATCTGTGGACCTCTGGTGTTGCATTCTAGAAGGTTGTGACAAATTCGACCACATTCTTGAAGGGTGGAAAGAATGATCCTGAACCATATGAATGTTTTGACACTATTCGATTGACTTATTCATGGTGATGGACTTTGACAAAGCCAAGCCCCGCTTCACAAGGGAGTTTCTTGAAGCAAAAATTCACGAAAAATAGTCACACGTGTCACTCAAATCCAGTGCTCAAGGCCTCATTTGTGCCTCATTCTTCTCTTCGTCATCGTGTGCATGCACTTAACAGTTCCGCTGCTTGTGATCGAAGTACACTTAGTGCTAATTAAAAATTAACCATCATTATTCCTTGAATCGTCTTCTGGCTTGCACCTCATCCTTATGAAGCATCCACATTTTGCTTGTTGTTAAAAACAACTTAAAAAACTCATGTTAGAGAATTCATAATAGCGAGCCGAAATGAATGTGACATGAATGTGAAGACAAGGAAGTCAGCACAGAGTGGGCCACAAGTTTAAGGACAGAAATCATTGGTTTCAGGACTCATGTATGCGTGAGAAGCACCACTTAGAAATTGGATGTCTTATTGTTCATCAGTAAGCTAGGGAAGGCTGAAATTGCTGTTAGTCTCCGCGTTCATGTTCAAGCAGCTTGTTCCCATGGTGAACGTCCAGCGGCCGGGCCGCGCGTAGACCCAGGCAATTT
>SZWC01031031.1:12288-23258 GCA_023375785.1 Penium margaritaceum | reverse complement strand
ACACACACACACACACACACACACACACACACACACACACACACACACACACACACACACACACACACACACACACACACACACACACATACACACACACATACACACAGACACACACATGTAGGGCTACACACAGCTTTTCATCAAGGTTTCATGAGCTTCCAATTTATATATCCATGTATTTGACTGGGATAGAATGACTTTACCATCATTCCAAGCGCAAATTTCTCACGAAATCAAAAGAAATTTCATGCCAGCTTGTACGTAACATAGGCCAAGCAACATATTTGGTTGGGTTATATTTTTTTTTCTCAAACATAAAAACTGGAGGAATAAGTGAAAGATAGACAATGTGAGAGGTCAAAAATTTGTTGGCAGTCGCATTTCAAGACCCACCAGCTAGGCTGCCACCAGAAAGACAAGGTGGGCGACACGATTCTTCTATGATTAAAGATGACACTTCTGTTCAGACCTATGTATCTCCATTTCTGGCAGAAAGACGATAGATCAAATTCCAAGTCAGAGAATACCTTGAAAAGTGGTGGATTGGGCCCAATTAATCACTGTAGTATGCACCAACAAGTTTGTGAAGATAAGAAGGTTGATTACGCATATGCGTAGGCTACAGACACATTGTGATTCCCCTTTTTGCGGATAAAGAAGCTCTTTTACCCACTCGAAGGAGCAAGGATATTCTTGTCCATGGATATATCTCAGGGGTACCATGAAATCTACATAACGGAAAATTATGTGTCCAAAAGGGTATTTTGAACGCATGTGGGAAATAATTAATTTCAAATGTTGTGCTTTCAACCAGAGAACGCCTTAACAACCTTCCAAGGAGAAACAAACTGAACATTTTCCAAACAACTTGGCCAGTTTATCTTGGTTTTGCTTGGATGGCATCATGTTTTTCTTAAAGTTTATGGAAGAGTGCATTGAGAATTCAGGCAAAGTCTCTGGGATTATTGGAGAACAAAGATTTTTTACGTAAGAGCGAGCAGGTGCAAGTTTGGATGAGACGAGCTGAAATTCCTTTAACACATAGTCGACAAGAATGTCATTCACGTTGATCCACAAGAATTCCAAGCCATATTGGATAACTCGTGCCCGGAAAATATCGAGTACATTCAGGCTTTCCTCGGCCTTGTGAATGACTTGGCCTTGGTAGAACCGTTAAATGGGCTCATATGAAAACACCAACGCTGATAATGGACAACTGACTGGGTGAATATGTTTCTCAATGTAAAAGTACTTCTTTTGATAGTGTCCTTCTTGACTCTTTCAGATCCACCACAATCTTGGGAAGTGCGGTGTGACACGTCAGTTGTAGGGCTCAAAGCTGTCCTTATGCAAAAGGAATGCTTAGTCGCACATAAAAGTCAGAAGCTAATTCCTAAGAATCTGTTGTTGTGGTACTCAATTTTCAAACATGGCGTTGCTATAAAGAAGGAGCCTAGGCGGGTGTGACTTTCATGGCAGACCACAATCCGTTGATGCTTTTCCAAATGCAACCAAACCTGTCAAGAAAATCGGCACATTGGAGAGAAGACCTAAACTAATTCTTATTTACATTGGATTATTGGCCAAGATGCATCAGTATGGCTAGTTGAAAATATCAACATGAGGAGATAACAGCAACCACTCGGGTACGTGGGTGTTTGATGATTATAATGTCAGCGGAAATGCAGGTGTAAAGCTCCTAAACACCTCTGCTGCAACAACCTTGAGAGAGTAGCTATTATAATGACTTTGTGAACAAGATCCGAATGGGATACCATGTGAACATAGAGGAGATTTCTCGAATTTTATTTGAGAGTGTTGTGGTGTACCACACACTTTCATTGCACATGATATTTGACTAAAATTACTACTAGGGCCTGGCAAAAGATGAACAAGTGCTTTATTCGTGACATATGAATGTCAACTACATTCCATCCTCGAGCCGACAGACAGATAGGGCGCAAGAGTTATTCTCTCAAGAATGTCTTTTGCGTGTGTCTTGAAACAAACATGGATGAATGAGAGAGATTGCCAGCACTTGTAGAGATTGTGATGAACAACTTGGTGAATGAGTCCATGTTTTTTATGGATTTCTGGCTGAACAACAGTGGACATCTGATAGTGCTGTATTCATTGGTGAAGAAGGAAGTTAAAGAGGTACATGTTCCTTGCGTGCAAGCCATTGACAAGAGCACGGACTACTTGCAACATCGACTTGGAAAACAAAAAAGGCATGTGTCAAGAAATGTTGCCACAAGGATTTCATTAAATTGGTGACTCGGTGTTTCTAAGCAGAAAAAACTTGGGTCAAGTTACTTTGGGTACAAAAACGTATACCAAAGTTGATTGTGTTGTTTCTCATCACTGCAGGCATCAGCCTAGTGGTGTACTCTTTGATTGATTTACCAAGTGCGATGGTACATGACATCTTCCATATGAGCTTGCTATTTTCATGCATGTCAAAAGGAGTGGTTCACCAGTATTCCTTGCTAAACACGGCCAATGCCACGTTGTTTTTTTTCTCCAACAATGAGAGCGTACACTCCAATTGGGAGTTGTTAAAACTCTCACTCATGTAAGAATGAATTTCTTCTTTTCAACTGGACTGGTAAGCGAGTATGAAAGCAAGCTGGCGGCTTGCATAGATCGGAGTGTAGCGGCACCACCAAAAGATAGTCCTAGTGAAATTACTCTCCCACCCGGCACCACTCATGGACAGACACCATTGGAGGTTGGGGAAGTCCAACATGGTTGTAGCGTGGATGCTATATCTTAAAGGAGGAGTAGTCTTTGGCCGTGTCAACCTAGAGGCTCTATCTTAACTCAAGCAATCGATGCGCATGTTCATGTCTTGGATCATGATTGATAATTATGAACTGTCTTTTACATTATTGGTGCTTTGCAATCACATACTCCTTGTTGGGAGGAATTTAGCGGGAGGCCCAGTCGCATGGATAATATGGCGTCTAGTGTATGTGGTTCAGAGGAGTTGGTCATTGATTTTCGACCGTTCTTGGGTATGAACAGGATTTTGCATGAGCAGACCCCCACCAAGGCTGGAAGTTGGCACTCACCCTCTTTGCAGCAAAGGCCAATACAATAAGTTCATGTTGCTCGGCCATGTTCAACACTCTCTGACAGGGATGTGTACAAGCAAGCAAGTGACTACAGGTTGTGTTCATAATAATAGCCTGGGGACAGTGTGCCTCTTTTTGTATTAGGATTTTAGCATCATCATGCTTGAGGATCCACCTCAACTGTTGCGACATGTTTTTAGGCTTTGACCGCTGTTTTTAGGCTTTGACTATTTCACCTCTTTTGTAATTCCTCATTCACAATCATAGTTGAATAACCGGTCAGTGTTCCTTATATTGATCATAAGCCTTTGTGTTCCCACAAACCCTTTTATTTGAATTCGAGAGCCGTTTAGATGGGTGATCAGTAGGTACAATTTTTTTAGGGGACATGATTGTAACCGTCTACTCGTGCCATTTTCCATCTCCTGACTCCTTTGACTTTTCATATAACTTCCTCTCCTTTTTTTCATGTTGTTGCCATTGTGGACAGTTGCATAATAATCTTCCAGGTTTACGAAAAAATTAGCACAACCTTTGGTTGTGCTTGTTGACGGTGTCAATATCCATCAGATAGGAGGTTTCCATCTTCTTGAACTTTCCTCCAGCACGACAATGACTGTGTATTTGGAGTTGTCATCTGAAGGAAACCTGTATACGAGTGGTGTGATCAACTGTTGGTCCAATCTGCTGGTGTGAACATGTGTATAAGACCATTTTGAATGCCAAGTATGTGCAGATACACAATCTTTTACGCGTTAATTGGATGCTGGTGATGATTATAAAAAAACGGCATGCATACTCCACCATTATAGGTGAAAGTGTTGAAGTGCATACCATGAATTGGACTTCTCGTTTAGCTTTGCCAGTCATGAGAAGACTCTGGGTTAAGGAATCTTGCTACGTCTGATTGATTTGCTTGAGAAATCTGTTGACACTTGACAACGTGTGAGAGATTGTAGAAGCCATTGACTTGGCTATGTTGATCTTCTATTTGTAGAGGATATCCTTTAGATCAGACCACCAAATAAATGTCTTTCCATGAAAAGGTGAAGCCGCGAGTTCAATTTTCTTTTGATCGTAGCTGACTTAATAGTCGTAAAGTACACCTCCAACCTGACCAGCCATATCCAAACCATTGTTCATTTTGAGTTTGCAGGATGGGAGGGCTTGGGGAATGCTGGCCAGATTTAGGTTCACTTGAAAGGTTGTGGATCATATTGGTGAAACCTTATTTCTCTGCGTGCACACACTGTGGCTCCTCCATCGTCACACATAGTTGACAGACATGGTTTTTTATGCTCACAAATCCCGACAGCTTCTATAACAAGTCTGCATTCAAGCGAGCTTGTCAGCCGGTGGGTCATCCCAAGTGTAGCCTCAACAGGAAACAGCGAAGGTGAGGGGTTCAGCAAGCCCGAGGGGTCCATCACCGGATCGGCCGTCGGAGTCATCGTAGCTGAACAATCCACCGTAGAGCTCGTTTTTACTTGGGTTACTTGGGTAGTGTAGTGAATTTCTCGTAACTGGTTCTCCATTGCTACATTCTTTGTCAGGTTACTATTGATTGTCACTTCATGTGCTTGCTTCTTTCACCAAAATCATTGTGATGTCTAGAAGTTTGAGGATGGCGGATATGGAAGGCTTATACAAGGTTATCACGTAGGGAAATAGTTGTCGGCTGCCTTTTAGCACCATTGTATTATAGTGTTAGAATGAGAAGAATGTGGATGATGGATATGTATACATTGAGGATCAAAAGTTCGTTTATGGAAGTGGGACACTTGCGTAGTTTGGAATGTGCAGCTTATGTACTCGGATGTCAAGTGTGTTCAATGTTAAGTTCAAATATACAGTGGAGGAAACAAGAATGAGGAAGAATTGGAGTCTTGAGAGGCTTTTTTAAGAAAATTCATCAACAAGAGTTTTTTACGTTATCAATGTGTGTTTCTATAATAATGTACCACTATTAAAAAGGTGACCAAGCCAAGACAACATGATTCAAGATATGTTTTTTCACACTTCTACAAAGTATTCATACCTGTGAGAGCCTTCTACGGCTGAATACTTTGGGGTTGACGTAGTTGGCTAACATTCACTTGGCCAAAAGGCGTAAAATATCACATTTCAGCTCACAGTGGGCCATAAACATAAGGAAATAAATGCCCACACACAGAATTTAGTAAGTCTTAGACGTCGCAGGCATAATAGGAACAATACTCACGCTTGTGGCAGTAATCTTTGTTGTTTGNTTTTTAAGAAAATTCATCAACAAGAGTTTTTTACGTTATCAATGTGTGTTTCTATAATAATGTACCACTATTAAAAAGGTGACCAAGCCAAGACAACATGATTCAAGATATGTTTTTTCACACTTCTACAAAGTATTCATACCTGTGAGAGCCTTCTACGGCTGAATACTTTGGGGTTGACGTAGTTGGCTAACATTCACTTGGCCAAAAGGCGTAAAATATCACATTTCAGCTCACAGTGGGCCATAAACATAAGGAAATAAATGCCCACACACAGAATTTAGTAAGTCTTAGACGTCGCAGGCATAATAGGAACAATACTCACGCTTGTGGCAGTAATCTTTGTTGTTTGCATTTCAGTTTCTATTTCTATCTTCAATTCGGTTGCTAGGAGGATAATGCATGCCTCCTGAGGCCATAAAGGCTAACACCAGATACAAAGTTCCATACTGTAGTCTTTGTGTGCACAAAGAGGAAACCATCGAGAACAAGATGCCCGTTTTCTACCTAATAATCATGTTCGCACAAATTTCAATTGCTTAGTGTGGAAGAATGCGTGAAACATGATGGGAAAATTCATCTGTCGCAAGCCAAAGCCATGGATAGAAAATCCAGATCTTAAAATTATACGATAATGTTTTTATTACAGTTGTTTCAATTAATAAGATTTAACAATAATAACTTATTTGCCAAGTAACCCGAGACGATTTTGAGGTATCAGCAAGAATTCAAGAAAACTATGATAAGGTTACTGGTCATACTTTTGGGGCTAACACTTGGCACATGTAACATTGTGATCACTCAACAATGGTGCTGTACGCCTGCACAAAGATTGACTAGTTATATAAATGGATGTTAAAAGGTAGATATTTTCTTACATCAAATTCTTGTCACCGCAATTTTGATGAACCTTGTAACCATTCAAAAGATAATGTCAATCACACCCTCCAAAATATGAACGGCCACCACAAGTAGTCAACAAAAAGTTCTAAAAACCGACTAATAGACTAACCAACTACTTAGGAAGATTTTATAATCTAGCCTCTGTTGCCATAGTATGAAAGATATGAAACAATGGAGTTATGTAATGTCTCATTTCTAGGTTATGTGATTTAGAGAAGGCTCATAATGGTCAATCATGCATGGAATTTTTCAAATGAACATTGACAACTAATGTGCTACACCGCTTCAACACATCAACAACTGGTGAGGTAAATCAATAAAGCCTCCCTCTTTGGACATGCGTGCTTGAGTAAATGGATAAAGTAGTGCTAGCATGTTTTTTTTTACAAAAGCTACCTGTTGATTTTAGAGAAATTAAAGATGGACAGTGTTACTTCAATAAAAATGAAAAGCAACCTATTGTTCAATCTCATTTGTTCTAATAAGTAACCTTTCTGGCTGAATAGATTCTTTGAAACATGAATTGTGATTTTTTTTGGATGGATGACTCTTTTTCCAGTGTTGCAAAATTAAGGGGAATCCCAAATAATGTTGTCCAAGCATCTCTGTGGTTTTACTGACAAGATCAAGTGAATGGTCCACTGGTTTGATTCTTGACATCCTCTCTCATTCCCTAACTTTGTTCACAACAAAGATAGTAGCTTAGTAGGGTCAATTATATCCTGATGCTTCTCATGAGGTAAAGATTGGTTGTATGCATGAAACCCAACTAAATTTAGAAATTGTCTCCATTGAAATTCCAAAACATGGACCTTGATGTAGGAGAAGCATTCTGAATATGTAATGTAAGGGAACAGGAGAGGTGATAGGAAATAGAGTAACAAAAGGTATCCATTTTCACATTTGAAATTTTGATTATTGATAAATATAGGGATTCAATAGTTGATACATGCAGTTTTGTATAAAATATGAGGGTGATTGACTTAAATTTGGGTGAAACTATTAAATTATTACTTATAATAAGGGAATTCTATGTAGGATCTGCAAGACAAATGGATGAACCATTTTTTAATGAAAGTAGAGTAGGTACATAAGTTTAGGCCACTGGACATTTTTGTGAGGGAGGTTGAGGTATAGTTGGCCGCTGTAATTCTATACGCCAATATGTATTAATAACCTTCATTGTATGAAGCTTTTAGGAAAATGAAAGAGGTCTTGGTGTTGAGTAAGTCATTTAGGATCAATAATGAATCATCAGACAAGGCATAAGGGGGAACTTATCATGGCTTGTAGGGTACATCCATGTGTGAATGCATCTTATCTCGAAGCATTCTACCTGGCCTCTAGTCGATTCCTCTGTACATCCATGGGCCAAACAATTGCTCAACAATCTGTGAATCCATGCTTGGGCTATTGATGCAAATGGCTTAAGAAATTGTGAAGTACACCAGTCTTGGACGTGCTGAGGAAGCCCCTCAAGAGGGAACTCGTGATGGCTTGACCAAAACACCTGGCAAAGATACTATGTTTCAACACGATAACTTAAGCAGCTATGTCCAACATACCAAGACAAGCTCAGGTAGGGGATTTTATTTTGCAAGAGCAGCCACCGTCGATTTTTGTAAGGCATCATTCCACAGACTATGAGCGCCATTCTTCCCACCAAAATTACTAGATATGCATACGACACTAAAAGGATAGCTCCCGCACGTAGACGGGTCTTGCTGTAACTAGAAATTCCTATATGGAACATGACAGGTGAAGCTACGGATGTACAATGAGACGTCTTGACTCCCACAAAAGAGTGGGTCTAGCCGTCATGACATCTGGAGAAAATGGGAAAGAAAGCATGTCACAGATGTGAGAGACTCGTGACCTGCACGATGTTGAGTCATGCTATGAAGCACCAAGAGAGTGTAGTAGTAAGATGGAGAACACTGAGGCTCAGCTCCCACACAATGGTGGGTCTTGCTGCTAGACATTTTTTCACTACTCTCATTGAAAGGACACCTCCCGCATGTAGACGGGTCTTCCTACAACTAGACACTGCTATAATCAACCATGATAGCAGAAGCAGCTACGTTGTGGATGCACAATGAGATGTTTTGGCTCCCATACGAGGGTGGATCATGACACATGGAAAACATGGGAGGGAAAAGCATGTCACAACTGTGAAAGACCCATGACCCACACGATGTTGAGTCGTGTTACAAAGTACCAAGAGAGTGCCCTAGGAAGACGAAGAATGCCTAGGCTTAGTTCCCAGACAAAGGTAGGTCTCATCGCTAGACGTATTGAATACATTGAACGGAGGATAAATTCCACAAGGTATCTCAAAATAGGATGGAGATGCGTCAAATACATAGACTGTACATGGGAAGAGCGTGGTGGTAGGAAAACACAAGTGAACCATGGCATTGATGACTTCCACAAGGGGGTCTAGAGGGAGGGTAGAGACATGCGATATTGTGATGCCAAAATTAGCTATGAGGGAAGGAAAACAATGGATGAGGGCAATGAGCCGGTGATCAACGTTGGTGAGGGTGGTAGGAGGCATGAAGGAGTCTAGAACAGGGGAGAGGGTAGAGAGGGCCGATGATGAAGAAGATGGGACGGTTGTCACTTGAGGGATGACGCATGATGGTATTATTGACGGATTTGCTTATGGGTGTGGGCAGACAAGGTGGGAGGAGGAGAGAAAGGAGTAAGGGATGGAAGAGGACAAGGGGGAGTGAAGGGAAAAGGAAGAGGATCAGCAAGAGGGATGTGGAGGGAGGGTAGGGGTGAGGGAGGAGAGATTAGAGGCAAAACAACCATTGATGAGGAGGAGGTAGACGAGGGTGGACAAGACACCATGGTGGAATAGGAGGTGGGCAAGGGAGGAGGGTTGGGTGTTAAGGTGATGGGGAAAGGTGAATTGAGAAAGAGAGAGAGGGTGGATGGGAAAGGAAAGAAGGGGGATGATGGAGTCAAATGTAGTAGACGACAAGGGGAGGGGAGCAGTGGGAGGGGAGAAGTGAGAGGATACAAGATAAGAGAGGGGCAGAGAAGGGGATGAGAGGTGAAGGCTGGAGGGAGAGGAAAGTGTGGTGAGAATGGTACAAGGGAAGGAGGATGGTTGCAGAAGAGGAAGAGGGGAGGGGAGTATATGAGAGAGGGTGGGATAACAGCAAGAGGGCAAAGGACAAGGTGAGCAGCTGATGGAGGGAGAGAGCATGCACGGAGAGTCATAGATCTATGACGGATGAAATCCATGAGAATACGGACGAAGCAATGGGGAGGGCATGAGGATGTATGAATAGTAGCAAAATTGGCAACTTGCTTAGCAAAAGGGAGGAAGTTGCGGGAAGAGAGAGTGAAGAGACAACGAGACGGAGAAGACGCTACATAGAACATGAGGCACCCAAAACGGAGGACAAGAGGGACAAGTCCACCATGCATGCGAGGGCCCAACATAGTAAAAATACAACAGGGATCACGGAGGAAGAGCTGACAGAAATGGGCCACGTGTGCATGTGTTGAAATTTACATAACATAATGTTTAGGAATCTTCAGATGCAGTATCCTAATAGGTTTGCTCTTCGATGCTTTACTGAATTGTTGGTGATGATCTCTCAGGCACGTGTTACCACTTATACACACACAGGCACTCTTGCCTCTGTAATGTCATTGACTGTGCGATTCAGGAGTATGACATGAAGGCACAGTTACACGACTCGTCTCACAAGCTTTCCAACGGTACCAAGCTTGTTCAAAATGATCTCACACAGATGAAGTAATAGCAAATACAAACCTACGGCTACTTATCTGTCTGTACTAGCTAAGAGCAGAAAAGTACAATTGTTGACGTAGTCCGGTATCCTTGTGTCTTCCAGTTCTCAGTCACAGGATCTTTCGGACGCCGCTCGATGATCTCCGATCATCGGCAGACCGAGGTTGGCGGATGCCCAGCACCCTCGGTGCGATCCACAGACGAGATCGTCCGGATCTGCGGTAGCTTCTCATGGCCGTCGATCTGTCTCAGGCATTTGTCTCAAGATGACCCAATGACCGCACCTCTCGATTCAGCAACGGCTCCGATCATTCCAACTGCCCTCGCAAAGATTCGTGATCACAGGATCCATCTTTAGAAAGAACAATATCTTCTGCGTGCTCCTGTTCCTTGCTACGTCAGCAGACTCAGAGTAGAGAGGAGCTCACGCTCACAATCTCGCTTTGTCTGCCAGACCACACACCCTGTTGGTCGAAAACCTGCCAAAATATATAGCTTCCAGTACCATCATTCAATCAGCTCCCCGGAGCTCCAATAGGATGAGTAGAGTGAATAGGGCTGCGGATGGATGGATTAGTGGGACGCCTAAAGAGGCCTGCCCACAGCCATACCATGTCCCGCCATGTAGGATAGACAGGAGGGTCGAGAGAGAGATAGGGATCTCTCTCTTGGCCCTCTTGTTTCCTTTTTGTTGTTGTTGTGCCGAGCCCAGTAGATCGTTGGATCGAGGCAATCTGACGGCTGTCCTTTTTCCAACATTCCCCCGTGTTGTCGATCCAGCGCCAATGAGGTTGGAGTCGACAAGTGGAAAAAGAAAGAAGTCCCCCTGTGAAAGTAGAGCCGGAAGAGTGGGGGCGGAAAAAGAGAGACAGGGCAAGGCACGGGAATGCCCGGTGAAAGAGATCCCCCCCCGGGCCAACCGAGTCTTGTCAGAGAGAGAGAGAGAGAGAGAGAGAGAGAGAGCGA
>SZWC01031029.1:5634-16046 GCA_023375785.1 Penium margaritaceum | reverse complement strand
TCTATATCTATATCTATATCTATATCTATATCTATATCTATATCTATATCTATATCTATATCTATATCTATATCTATATCGATATCTATATCTATATCTATATCTATATCTATATCTATATCTATATGTATATCATTATCATTATCTATATCATTAGCATTATCTACATCTATATCTATATCTATATCTATATCTATATCATTATCATTATCTATATCTATATCTATATCTATATCATTATCTTTATCATTATCATTATCATTATCTATATCTATATCATTATCTATATCATTATCATTATCTATATCATTATCTATATCTATATCATTATCTATATCTATATCATTATCTATATCTATATCATTATCTATATCTATATCATTATCTATATCATTATCTATATCATTATCATTATCTATATCATTATCATTATCATTATCTATATCTATATCATTATCTATATCATTATCTATATCTATATCATTATCATTATCTATATCATTATCTATATCATTATCATTATCATTATCTATATCATTATCATTATCTATATCATTATCATTATCTATATCATTATCATTATCTATATCATTATCATTATCTATATCATTATCGTTATCTATACCATTATCATTATCTATATCATTATCATTATCTATATCATTATCATTATCTATAACATTATCATTATCTATAACATTATCATTATCTATAACATTATCATTATCTATATCATTATCATTATCTATATCATTATCATTATATCATTATCATTATCTATATTATTATCATTATCTATATCATTATCATTATCTATATAATTTATCATTATCTATATCATTTATCATTATCTATATCATTTATCATTATCTATATCTAATATCATATCTAATATCTAATATCATATCCAATATCTAATATCATATCTAATATCTAATATCGTATGTAATATCTAATATCATATCTAATATCTAAAATCATATGTAATATCTAATACGATATCCATATCTAAATCTAATTCTATATCTAAATCTAATTCTATATGTAAATCTAATTCTATATCTAAATCTAATTCTATATCTAAATCTAATTCTATATCTAAATCTAATTCTCTATCTAAATCTAAATCTAATTCTATATCTATATCTTATTCTATATCTATATCTTATTCTATATCTATATCTAATTCTATATCTATATCTAATTCTATATCTATATCTAATTCTATATCTAAATCTAATTCTATATCTAAATCTAATTCTATATCTAAATCTAATTGTATATCTAAATCTAATTCTATATCTAAATCTAATTCTATATCTATATCTAATTCTATATCTAAATCTAATTCTATATCTAAATCTAATTCTATATCTAAATCTAATTGTATATCTAAATCTAATTCTATATCTAAATCTAATTCTATATCTAAATCTAATTGTATATCTAAATCTAATTCTATATCTAAATCTAATTCTATATCTAAATCTAATTCTATATCTAAATCTAATTCTATATCTAAATCTAATTCTATATCTAAATCTAATTCTATATCTAAATCTACTTTTATATCTAAAGCTAATTCTATATTTAAAGCTAATTCTATATCTAAAGCTAATTCTATATCTAAAGCTAATTCTATATCTCAATCTAATTCTATATCTCTATCTAATTCTATATCTCAATCTAATTCTATATCTAAATCTAATTCTATATCTAAATCTAATTCTATATCTAAATCTAATTGTATATCTAAATCTAATTCTATATCTAAATCTAATTCTATATCTAAATCTAATTCTATATCTAAATCAAATTGTATGTCTAAATCTAAT
Source organism: Penium margaritaceum (assembly GCA_023375785.1). Lineage (NCBI taxonomy): Eukaryota > Viridiplantae > Streptophyta > Zygnematophyceae > Desmidiales > Peniaceae > Penium > Penium margaritaceum. Next base: position 14,211 of record SZWC01031029.1, on the reverse strand, counting down.
TCTATATCTAAATCTAATTCTATATCTAAATCTAATTCTATATCTAAATGTAATTCTATATCTAAATGTAATTCGATATCTAAATGTTATTCGATATCTAAATGTAATTCGATATCTGAATCTAATTCGATATCTAAATCTAATTCGATATCTAAATCTAATTCGATATCTAAATCTAATTCAATATCTAAATCTAATTCGATATCTAAATCTAATTCGATATCTAAATCTAATTCGATATCTAAATCTAATTCGATATCTAAATCTAATTCGATATCTAAATCTAATTCGATATCTAAATCTAATTCTATATCTAAATATAATTGCATATCTAAATCTAATTCTATATCTAAATCTAATTCTATATCTAAATCCAATTATATATCTAAATCTAATTCTATATCTAAATCTAATTCTATTTCTAAATCTAATTCTATATCTAAATCTAATTCTATATCTAAATCTAATTCTATATCTAAATCTAATTCTATATCTAGATCTAATTCTATATCTATATCTAATTCTATATCTATATCTAATTCTATATCTATATCTAATTCTATATCTATATCTAATTCTATATCTAAATCTAATTTTATATCTAAATCTGATTCTATATCTAAATCTAATTTTATATCTAAATCTTATTCTATATCTAAATCTAATTCTACATCTATATCTAATTCTATATCTAAATCTAACTCTATATCTAAATCTAATTCTCTATCTAAATCTAATTCTATATCTATATCTTATTCTATATCTATATCTTATTCTATATCTATATCTAATTCTATATCTATATCTAATTCTATATCTATATCTAATTCTATATCTATATCTAATTCTATATCTATATCTAATTCTATATCTATATCTAATTCTATATCTATATCTAATTCTATTTCTATATCTAATTCTGTATCTATATCTAATTCTATATCTATATCTAATTCTATATCTATATCTAATTCTATATCTATTTCTAATTCTATATCTATATCTAATTCTATATCTTTATCTAATTCTATATCTATATCTAATTCTATATCTATATCTAATTCTATATCTATATCTATTTCTATATCTATATCTAATTCCATATCTATATCTAATTCCATATCTATATCTAATTCCATATCTATATCCAATTCCACATCTATATCTAATTCCATATCTATATATAATTCCATATCTATATCTAATTCCATATCTATATCTAATTCCATATCTATATCTAATTCCATATCTATATCTAATTCCATATCTAAATCTAATTCCATATCTATATCTAATTCCATATCTATATCTAATTCTATATCTATATCTAATTCTATATCTATATCTAATTCTATATGTATATCTATTTCTAATTCTATATCTATATCTATATCTAATTCTATATCTATATCTATATCTAATTCTAATTCTATATCTATATCTAATTCTAATTCTATATCTATATCTTATTCTAATTCTATATCTAATTCTAATTCTAATTCTATATCTAATTCTAATTCTAATTCTATATCTAATTCTAATTCTATATCTAATTCTAATTCTATATCTAATTCTAATTCTATATCTAATTCTAATTCTATATCTAATTCTAATTCTATATCTAATTCTAATTCTATATCTAATTCTAATTCTATATCTAATTCTAATTCTATATCTAATTCTAATTCTATATCTAATTCTAATTCTATATCTAATTCTAATTCTATATCCAATTCTAATTCTATATCCAATTCTAATTCTATATCTAATTCTAATTCTATATCTAATTCTAATTCTATATCCAATTCTAATTCTATATCTGATTCTAATTCTATATCTGATTCTAATTCTATATCTGATTCTAATTCTATATCTGATTCTAATTCTATATCTGATTCTAATTCTATATCTGATTCTAATTCTATATCTGATTCTAATTCTATATCTAATTCTAATTCTATATCTAATTCTAATTCTATATCTAATTCTAATTCTATATCTAATTCTAATTCTATATCTAATTCTAATTCTATATCTAATTCTAATTCTATATCTAATTCTAATTCTATATCTAATTCTAATTCTATATCTAATTCTAATTCTATATCTAATTCTAATTCTATATCTAATTCTAATTCTATATCTAATTCTAACTCTATATCTAATTCGAATTCTATATCTAATTCGAATTCTATATCTAATTCGAATTCTATATCTAATTCTAATTCTATATCTAAATCTAATTCTATATCTAAATCTAATTCTATATCTATATCTAATTCTATATCTATATCTAATTCTATATCTATATCTATATCTATATCTATATCTATATCTATATCTATCTGTATATCTATCTCTATATCTATCTGTACATCTATCTCTATGTCTATGTGTATATCTATCTATATCTATATGTATCTCTATATCTATATCTATATCTATATCCATGTATATATCTATATCCATATCTATATCCATGTATATATCTATATCCATATCTATATCCATGTATATATCTATATCCATATCTATATCCATGTATATATCTATATCCATATCTATATCCATATATATATCTATATCCATATCTATATCCATGTATATATCTATATCCATATCTATATCCATGTATATATCTATATCCATATCTATTTCCATGTATATATCTATGTCCATATCTATTTCCATGTATATATCTATGTCCATATCTATTTCCATGTATATATCTATGTCCATATCTATTTCCATGTATATATCCATGTCCATATCTATGTCCATGTATATATCTATGTCCATATCTATGTCCATGTATATATCTATGTCCATATCTATGTCCATATCTATGTCCATATCTATGTCCATATCTATGTCCATATCTATATCCATATCTACATCCATATCTACATCCATATCTACATCCATATCTACATCCATATCTACATCCATATCCATATCCATATTCATATCCATATCCATATCCATATCCATATCCATATCCATATCCATATCCATATCCATATCCATATCCATATCCATATCTATATCCATCTAGATCTAGGTAGGCTCTACATGGCGCCAAAGGACTAGAGAGTGTCCTACAAGTTCCGGTTGGGTCTCCCCACCGCGTACCTACGGCACGCTCTTGTTTGCGGATGCAGGGAGCGTTGTCCCATTCGCCTCGGCGCCCCGGAGCATACCCTGCCATGTGCCAAGGGAGGCGCGGTGATAGCAGCACATGACGCCGTGAAGTGAGAGCTCGCGGCTTCCATGAGGGAGAGTGGGATGGGCGGAGTGACAGTGGAGCACTCGGGGATCCTCCCCGAGGGGCACACGGACATCATATGCCTAGATCCAGCGCCGGGACACCTGTTGGTCCTGGACGTGGTGATAGCTGATCCACACCGGCTGAGTTTGGGGTGTCAGTTAGCAGAGAGGGGAGGGGTGGCGCTGGAGCAGGCGGTACGGGTAAAGGACGTGAAGTTTGGGAGATGGAGAGGGGTGGCGAAGAGATGTGTTGGTCTTTGGCTTCCCCGCCATGGAGACGTTTGGTGCATTCTTGAGGGGCCTCGACCGGGTGTTCAAGGCCTGCACCAAGGCAACACAGCAGAGATTAGTGCGCCAGGGAGGGGCGACAGGGGTGGCTGCAACGGTGAGGGCCCCCCTCAACCAGCGGGTGGGGGTGGCCCTACAGCGCACTTAGGCACAACAGATCAGAAAAAGGGCCATGACGTGGGTCAGAGACACGGCATATGCAGACGACGTGGCCAGGGGCACGCGGGCCCTGTGGAGGCGGGAGGAGGGGCTTGAGCTGGTGGACGTTGGCAGAGTGGAGAGCGAGTAGAGGATGTACGACATGGTTGACACGGTACATACGCACGCGCCTCTTGCGTGCGGTGTTTATAGGGTTCTGTTGTGTGCGGATTCCCTTGTGGCTATGCTTCTCACTTGCATGATCTGGACTAGTTGAACACATGGTTACATGCGGACATGACCTTCCCTTATATGCGGACCCCAGTTACATGATGTACCTTTGCATTCCACTTGGGGGTCCAGGTAGGAAGCGACACGGTGTACCATGCCATCGTAGAGCAGCTGGAGGTACAGCCGGGGTGGGGGCTCATCAACATCAACGTGAAGAACGCATACAACTCCCTCGAGCACGCGTCTACCTTCGAGACGTTGCACAAGAGGGGGTTTGAGCAGCAGGTACCGGGGCTGGTGCTGTGGTACGACGAGCCCTCGGACCTCTACTACCAATGAGGGGTCCAACCAAGTGTTCTCCAGTCGGCGGAGGGGGTGAGGCATGGAGATGCGATCAGCCCACTCCTCTACTTGTTGGTCTAGCAGGATGCGTTGGAGGCGGCACAGGCGGCGATGGGAGATGCGGGGCGGGTCATCGCCTACCTCGACGACACCTACCTGAAGGGCCCACCAGAGTCCCCAACAATAGCATACGGGGCGCTTACGGTGGGGTTGGGAGCGCTGAGGATCGAGGTGCAACCTCGCAAGTGCCAGTTGTTCCTGCCCATGAGGGCGGGACCGGTGCCTGCGGGGCCGGCGGATATGGCCAAGACGATGGAGGGGATGGTGGTGCTGGGGCCCCCTCTCGGGAGCGAGTGATTATGTAGGGAGAGGTTGGAGGCGGCTGTGCAGGCGGTGGAGGGTACACTGGAGGGGCTGGCGGAGCTACCACACCTATAGGTGGCCTTTGGCATCCTCAGGGAGTGCACCACCCGCCGACTCCAGCACGCGACTCGCCTGACACCGCCCTTGGAGTGGTGGAGGGAGCACCTTAAGCGGTTCAACAAGAGGGTGAGCGCGTGCTTGCGGCGCATGCGGAGGCTGGAGGAGGTGCAGGGGGTGCGGGAGCAGAGGGCGGTGGAGCATGCCGAGACTCAGGCGCGCCTCCTGGTGCGCATGGGAGGACTGGGTCTGGCGGCAGTTGGGGACTTGGCCCCTCTATCGTACGTGTGCAGTAGACTCCAGACTTGGCAGACGGTGAGACCTCTCATACAACGGCGAGGAGAGGAGGGTGGAGCGTCGGAGGAGGGGGGGGGAGGGCGGAGTGGGGCTGGGGGAGCTTTGAGGAATTGAGGGCGACGATGCCGAGGGGGTATGTGGAGGAGGTGCGCAGGGGAGTCCTTGGCTTGGCAGAGTGCGAGAGCGGCTGTCCGAAGTGCCTATTCCACGAATTGTGTGGAGTAGTGCACGAGGCGTAGCTGGCGTCTCCCGGGGGCAGGGTGGGGGAGGAGCTCGGGGAGAGGAGGCTCTGCCGCAACTGCAATGATTGACTTCCTTGAGGGATGCGCGGACATCACATGCTTGAATCCAGCGATGGGACACCTACTGGTACTGGATGTGGTGATTGCTGACGCAAAGCGACCGAGGTTGGAGCTGCAGTCGGTGGAGAGGGGGGGCACTGGAGTAGGCGGTACAAGCAAAGGAGGTGAAGTATGGGAGGTGGAATGGGGTGGCCGAGAGGGACCGGTTGGTCCTCAGCTTGACGGCCATGGAGACGTTCGGTGCATTCTCAAGGGGCCTCGACCAGGTGTCGCAGGCCTACATCGAGGCAACGCAGCAGAGGTTGGTGCGGCACGGAGGAGCGACAGGGGTGGCTGCACCGGTAAGGACCCTCTTCAACCGGCGAGTGGGGGTAGCCCTAGAGCACGCACAGGCGCAACAGATCCAGAAGAGGGCGATGACGTGGGCCAGAGACACGACATACGCAAGCCACGTGGCCAGAGCCAGGCGGGCCCTATGGAGGAGGGTGGAGGGGCTTGAGGTGGAAGACATTGGTAGGGAAGAGCGAGAGTACAGGGAGGAGGACATGGCCGCCCCGTGGTTTGCACGTGTGCCCCTTGTGTATGGTGTTCGTGTGCTCGTTCATTTTGGCCATGCTTCCTAATTACATGAGCTAGACGACATGGACACACAGTTACATGCAGACACGATCCTCTCTTGCACGCAGACATGGCTCCCTTTTTTGCATGCTAACATGACACTCTCTAGGGCAATGTAACTATTATCTCGGAGCGCACACACATCATACGTTGCATGATGTACCTAGGCAGACCATTTCATTTAATGAGAGCGCCATGTCTATATCTATGTCCATGTCCATGTCCATGTCTATGTCCATGTCCATGCCCATGGCCATGTCCATGCCCATGTCCATGTCCATGTCCATGCCCATGTCCATGTCCATGTCCATGCCCATGTCCATGTCCATGTCCATGCCCATGTCAATGTCCATGTCCATGCCCAAGTCCATGTCCATGTCCATGCCCATGCCCATGTCCATGTCCATATCCATGCCCATGCCCATGTCCATGTCCATGCCCATGTCCGTGCCCATGTCCATGATCATGTCCATGCCCATGTCCATGTCCATGTCCATGCCCATGTCCATGTCCATGCCCATGTCCATGTCCATGTCCATGTCCATGCCCATGTCCATACCCATGTCCATGTGCATGTCCATGTCCATGCCCATGCTCATGTCCATGTCCATGCCCATGCCCATGTCCATGTCCATGTCCATGCCCATGTCCATGTCCATGTCCATGCCCATGTCCATGCCCATGTCCATGTCCATGCCCATGTCCATGCGCATGTCCATGTCCATGCCCATGCCCATACCCATGCCCATGCCCATGCCCATGCCCATGCCCCTGCCCATGCCCCTGCCCATGCCCCTGCCCATGCCCCTGCCCATGCCCCTGCCCATGCCCCTGCCCATGCCCCTGCCCATGCCCCTGCCCATGCCCCTGCCCATGCCCCTGCCCATGCCCCTGCCCATGCCCCTGCCCATGCCCCTGCCCATGCCCCTGCCCATGCCCCTGCCCATGCCCCTGCCCATGCCCCTGCCCATGCCCCTGCCCATGCCCCTGCCCATGCCCCTGCCCATGCCCCTGCCCATGCCCCTGCCCATGCCCCTGCCCATGCCCCTGCCCATGCCCCTGCCCATGCCCCTGCCCATGCCCCTGCCCATGCCCCTGCCCATGCCCCTGCCCATGCCCCTGCCCATGCCCCTGCCCATGCCCCTGCCCATGCCCCTGCCCATGCCCCTGCCCATGCCCCTGCCCATGCCCCTGCCCATGCCCCTGCCCATGCCCCTGCCCATGCCCCTGCCCATGCCCCTGCCCATGCCCCTGCCCATGCCCCTGCCCATGCCCCTGCCCATGCCCCTGCCCATGCCCCTGCCCATGCCCCTGCCCATGCCCCTGCCCATGCCCCTGCCCATGCCCCTGCCCATGCCCCTGCCCATGCCCCTGCCCATGCCCCTGCCCATGCCCCTGCCCATGCCCCTGCCCATGCCCCTGCCCATGCCCCTGCCCATGCCCCTGCCCATGCCCCTGCCCATGCCCCTGCCCATGCCCCTGCCCATGCCCCTGCCCATGCCCCTGCCCATGCCCCTGCCCATGCCCCTGCCCATGCCCCTGCCCATGCCCCTGCCCATGCCCCTGCCCATGCCCCTGCCCATGCCCCTGCCCATGCCCCTGCCCATGCCCCTGCCCATGCCCCTGCCCATGCCCCTGCCCATGCCCCTGCCCATGCCCCTGCCCATGCCCCTGCCCATGCCCCTGCCCATGCCCCTGCCCATGCCCATGCCCATGCCCATGCCCATGCTCATGTCCATGCCCATGCCCATGCCCATGCCCATGCCCATGTTCATACCCCTGCCCATGCCCCTGCCCATGCCCCTGCCCATGCCCCTGCCCATGCCCATGCCCATGCCCATGCCCATGCCCATGCCCATGCTCATGCCCATGCCCATGCCCATGTCCATTGTCCATTGTCCATGTCCATGTCCATGTCCATGTCCATGTCCATGTCCATTGTCCATGTCCATTGTCCATGTCCATTGTCCATGTCCACGTCCATGTCCATTGTCCATGTGCATTGTCCATGTCCACGTCCATGTCCATGTCCATTGTCCATGTCCATGTCCATTTCCATGTCCATGTCCATGTCCATGTCCATAATCATGTCCATGTCCATGTCCATGTCCATGTCCATGTCCATGTCCATGTTCATGTCCATGTCCATGTCCATGTCCATTGTCCATATCCTCGTCCATTGTCCGTGTCCATGTCCGTGTCGATGTCCATGTCCATGTCGATGTCCATGTCCATGTCGATGTCCATGTCCATGTCGATGTGCATGTCCATGTCGATGTCCATGTCCATGTCCATGTTCATGTCCATGTCCATGTCCATTGTCCATGTCCATGTCCATGTTCATGTCCATGATCATGTCCATGTCCATGTCCATGTCCATGTCCATGTCCATGTCCATGTGTATGTCCATGTCCGCGTGTATGTCCATGTCCGCGTGTATGTCCATCGTCCGCGTCCGCGTCCGCCGTCCGCGTCCGCGTCCGCCGTCCGCGTCCGCGTCCGCCGTCCGCGTCCGCGTCCGCCGTCCGCGTCCGCGTCCGCCGTCCGCGTCCGCGTCCGCCGTCCGCGTCCGCGTCCGCGTCCCGCGTCCGCGTCCGCGGTCCGCGTCCGCGTCCGCGTCCCGCGTCCGCGTCCGCCGTCCGCGTCCGCGTCCGCCGTCCGCGTCCGCGTCCGC
>SZWC01031028.1:4466-23261 GCA_023375785.1 Penium margaritaceum | reverse complement strand
GAGAGAGAGAGAGAGAGAGAGAGAGAGAGAGAGAGAGAGAGAGAGAGAGAGATAAAGAGAAAGAGAGTGGGGGAAAGAGGAAGAGAGAAAGATGAAAGAAGAGTAAGAGAAAGAAAGAGAGAAGGAGAAAGAGAAAATAATGAGGGGAAGAGAGAGTAGAAAGAAGGTTAATATAGGATAGCGAGAGAAATAGGAAAAATAGATGGAGAAGGTAGTGAGTAGAGGGAAGGTGATAGAGGAGAAAGGAAAGCAAGGCACAAATGTCTGGTAGGCAAGTGATAAACAAGTGTTAGAGAACGATTTGAGGGAGAAAGAAGGGTGAGTGGCAACGGAGACAAATCGCGGATAGGAGAGGGTGAAAGATTGGATGGGAGGCAAGGAGCAGGGGTGGGAGATGAAAAAGCAAGGAAGAGGGTAAAGGGGGAGTGGAGGCAAGGGGCAAGGCGGAGGGAGAGAGAGTGGTTGAAAAGGAGTATGAATGAGAGAGGGTGTTGCTTGAGGCAAACAAAAGAGTGGAATGATGGAGAGGGGAAGGGGGAGATAGTAGACAGGTATGAGGTTTGAGAAATAAAATCAAACCTTGTGAGATTATAAAGAAGAGAGAGGCCACGGAATTGGACTAGAGAGGAGAGGGGGAGAGTAAGCAATTATAAGCCAAGAAAACACCTGACTGGGCAAGGAGGTCATAAAGCACCCTAAGGGCAAGGCCAACAGGAATGAAAGGTCCAAAGGCCATTTTTAAGGTTGGAACTTCAAGATTAATCAGGTGATGAAGAGAAGACCTGTAGGGGGGCGGAGTATAGAGGTCATAGGTAAAGTGAGGGGTCGTAATCCCAAAGTTCAGAGTTGGTTCAAAGTCTAGTCCTTAGGGCCTAGGGCCAAGAGCTTAGGAAGTAAAGCCATGAAATTAGAGCATGCAAGCAAACATTCCAGAGCCATGCTTGAACTTAGAGCCTATGTTTTGTACCCAAGAGCGGAGAGCTAGGAGTCGGATGCCTGCAACCTTTAGCAACGTGAATTGGGTGGGGGTGGCAAGTCGAGAGGGGAAGACCAACACTCAAGATTGGTTGAGCCCATTTCAGTAGTGGGGAGAAAAAAATGTAAGAGAAGAGAATCAAGAGAAGGAACGATGGAAGATTAGGACAAAGAGGACAAAGGGGAAGAAATGGAGGGAAGGAAACAACAGAAGAAGAAAAAGTATTGACAAAGGGGAAGCCGTAGGGTGCAACGACCGAGAAACCTTGAAGGGGAACATTTGGTAGGGGATGAGGAGGCAGACCAAAAGATTGGAGAGGAGTCGACAATGATTATAGCAATCAACATCCATAAAGGAAGAGATCCATAAATGATGGCAGGAATGGCAACGACGAATGCCGATAAGGAGGGCAAGGCCTAGTAGCAAACCAAAGGATGACTACATTGAACACCAATGGTGACTCTAGTGGTAATGATGATGGTGATATCGACAGAAAACATAATAGCAAAAGCAAAAGCAAAGCCTACAGAGCCCATAGGGTTGTTCGTATGCATCATGCCATGTTGAACAAGGACGTGAGAGCAGGTGAGATAGAAAGAATGATATAGAGGTAGTGGAGAGGAGAGAGGAAGGTGAGAAAGGGGTATGACACAAGAGCAAGTGATCTGTGGCTCGTGAAATCAAGGCACAACACGTAGTCATCCTGACATGTGGGGCTCTTAAGAGATGTGAGGATTGGGGGCTCTCCATAGGTATGAATGGGGTCAAGCTAAGGTGTTAGGCATGAGAGGAATAATGCAAGAGATGTTTTGAACAATTGTAAAAACAAGTGATGAAAGCGAGCTTGAGTTCTCGACCTCTTTTGAAGTGCACCTCAAGAGCTTCACACATAATACTGTTCCCAACATACGCTATTGCAAGAAGTGGACACATTCTAAGTAACTTCATGTTGGTGGAAAGAGGAACGCTCAACTAGTTTAGCTACGATAATGAAACACATCTGTGCGACTTCAAAGATTGTGACATGGAATCCTGAACTTTCAGTGCTTGGTGAGATGCCATACCAACAATTGTGAAGTGCATGAACCTGGTGTAGTGCGAAGCTACATCATCACCACATGAGGGAATGATAGAAACAATTTAGATGGTAGAACTACCAGAAGGATGCACATGGAAAGATAGAGCAAAAAACAAATCTATGTTTTGCTTTCATGCCAACAAAAATAATGTTAGCAGCTCAATACATTCACACATTGAGTCTTAGGTGAACCATCTAAACATTCATAATGAAGTCATGATATGTAGCTATGATAAAAAAGATAGCATTTGTTTATGTCTACATTGAAATAAATATAATGAAGTAGAACCACATCCTATCAACCTTGTATAGTTAATACATGTGAAGGATATCGAACAAAACTGTATTATCATAGACGGCCATCACAAAGCTTCACTTTTGCCTCACATGTTTGTAGAATACAATTAAGGCGGAAATTGTTGATAAGATGACTAAAATCATGCATACCATATTGATTATGTTGCAAACAAGCTGCATCAAAGTTAAATTTTGAAACGTTTACTGCTTTATTCATAAAATTGTATCCTTCAAGAAATTCAAGAATTATTTCCAGACATTCCAAGCTTAAGTTTTTAGTACATCATCACTTGATGTATACATCAATTTTTAATACATCAACTAGTGTGTAACGTTCTAGGGATACATTGATTTTGTGGATGACTAAAGGACCAATGTAGCATAACCTATGTTGTTCTTAGAATAACTAGGTACGAGTCCTGTTCAAAATCGTCGAAGAAAAATACATGGCATGAAAAGGAGTTATTGAATATGTTACATGTCAACATCACATAGAAGAAAAGGTCAATATTTTGAACAGACATTCATGTGCTTATTCATTTGCAAGATATCAACTATGAAAATTTCACCTTTTAAAAAGTCAGAAAACTTATCTAAAATTGAAATATAAAGTTCACGGGATCCAAATCAAGATCATGAGAACATGATAAGAACTCTTTTATTTTAAGAGAATCACAACTGGAAAATCTGTCTTGAAGAAGTGAAATAAATGGCATTTTTTTTTCACTTAGTAATACCTAATCTAGTAAGAAAAGTTTCTGATATACAATTTGACGTTTATGTTTATAGAAAGATGCTCATTTTTCGTTATTCTTAAACCTTTTTTGGAAATTTTTAATATATAGAAATGGAGAGCATGCAAGCCGCCGTTGTCCAGCACATCTGCGGGGTATAAAAAGTGATGCTGCCACCGATGGCACATGAAAAGCAGCAATGTGAAGGAAATAAAACATTTGAGCCAGGTAGCGGCAAAGAGAAGTTCAACCGAACAAAGAGCAAACAACTCAAGAACAAGACACAGCCCCACACCATGTAACAGTGGAAGATCCTCTCCCTTTGGCCGGTCATTTTCCGCCACGCAATGCATGACATAGTAAAAAAAGATGGCAGCACACTGGCTGTACACACCAGAGATGGAAACCCGATGTGCAACAATAGCCATAGCATGCTGGGCCCACCGCTCGAACACCTCAACAAAGCACCACCATGGCCCCCATGCAAATCAGATCCTGGCAAGGCAAGCCAAGAGAAACTAGGAATGGTCACCAATGTTGCCCTGGGTTTCCCATGTAAGAGGGCGCATGTGGCGCCACGGCCGGATTTCAACCGTAGGTAGTCAATTTTCTTTTGATTCAATGAAAAATCCATACCTTTCTTTTTATACACAAGGTGCAATCACCATCTGATGTGATAAGAACCTAAAAAAACAAACATGTCTATGGTTGCTTTTATGTAAAACTCATGTAACGAGGTTGTGGGTGATCAATTTTCACCTTCATGACTCTTATTGCATGGTTTGTATCATGAACTATGTGATGATCAAACCCGTGTCAGGAAAGGAAAGGGGAATGAATGTAGCATACAAACCATTTCAAGGATTATAAATGGCACATGATAGTAATTCCAGGTTTGGCAAACAATAAACCAACATCTTGAGGAGTCAAGGTTCATGTAACAATCTGTATGTGTAATCTAGTTTGACTCTACAACCAATTGGTCTCCAGGCCCAATTTGAGGGAAAAAGGGGTACCTTGATAGGAGATCCATTGCGTCACACCTCCTCAACTCTTAGAAGGTGTCTGCGTTGTGTTGCTGCGTAGAAGTGCCATATAGAAAAACTAGGATTCGGATGTCTTTTTTGAAGTATGCCCCATGACAACTACTTCAGTTGATTGTGGATTTTGTTTGTACTAGAATGGGTGAGGCAAAAAATTTCCTCCTCTTGTATTGACAACTTTATTCAAGTTGAAATGTTTGGAAAAAGTGAAATGTCTATTTTTTACTTGTTTGTATGGAAAAAGTGTTGGTTTAACCCTAGGTGGCCTCCATTTTTGGCCGACCATTTTTAGAAGCCCAAATCTTTAGGATTATGCCTACATTGCCTCGATTTGAAAATCATAAGGCTAGTTCACCCCTATTCCATTGTTTGTTTTCCATGTTGTTCCCATTTCTCAACTTATGGCTACCTCACCCGTCTTACTTTGACAAAATTTCAAGGCTAAGGGATTACAGATGATAACAACGCCAAAGCAGAGTGTGTAATTCATCACCCACACATTATGGTAATGCTTAAACAATACAACAAGACCCTGTAAATGTAGCATGACATCACGATGATGTGAAAACTGGTGGTTTATGCGTGCAAGATCAGTTTGTTGAAGCAAACCTTCATCTTTTGGGACAAAAGGTAAAAAAATTAAGAGGAGGCATTCTTGACCATTTCAACCACTACAGATGGTTCCACATGGGTAGCCATCACTGAAATTGGCCGATGACTGAATTACTACTATTGTAATGCTGTAGATGTGGTTAGGCACATTGTCTACAGACAACATCCAGCTTACACGTTTCAACCCATTCAATAATGGCTTCTTGAGGGTTTGCACTTCATTTTTTGGCATCCACAATGCAACAATTTGAACTAAGAAATGATAAAATTCACCGGTTGAAATTGTGAACAAGTAGTGTCGTGCATGTTTAAAAAGCTTCCTTTTCAATCTCCACTTCGTGATTCCCATCATAACTGTACATCAATTATCCAACCAACACAAGAGGGTGGACCGTCATAGGCAATGATGCACGATCGAATGGCCAAGAACATCGTGGACAAAGTTCTAGCAAAATGGACACCATGGAGGCACGTTGGGCATGAATCCCATTTCAGAAGGAGTATGAACCGTATGTAACACTTTGTAGGGGCTTGGGCCATGAGGAACCTAAATGGGTCGCGTCTTCCATAGTCCCTGAAAAGATGGCATGGAACCTGGGGAAGCCTCTGCCATGTGAATGGCATGTCAATTGTTCTCAGTTATTGGAGCCTTTGGTATGGTTGTAGCCACCGGGTCCTCCGTACTATGCCCTCACCTTATCCGAAAAAAAGATTCTTCAAATCATGCTCACGTGCCCCCCTTTTGTACGGAGAAAAGGATATGTATCGTCACCTTAATCTCTTTAGTGCCCCTTTTAACATGAGCTGTATATGTATGGTTATGTCGTTTCATGTCCATCTTGCCCTACTTATTTGAAATTTGTGAGTTGTTTTAGAAATATTACTATATCCAGACTACCCGAGTTTCATAACACGCTCTAATAGAATTTTTGAAAAATGTTTCTATCATTCCTTCTCTTTCTAGAGCTTTAGAGTGTATTTTCAACAAAATGTATGTGGAGAATCCCATCTTTATTGTTTTTGTCAGGAAGGAATACCTCGGATGTTTCCAATTTTCCATAATGTTTGCGGTGTCATGCAATTGTCTTTTAGAACCATGTTCATGTAGCTCTATTAGGCTAGGTGGAATTTTCTCTCAATAGTATGTGGGATGTCATGTGATGGATTGTCGTTTCTACACCATGGTTGGTTGTGGGAAGGCATGTGATTTCCTAGATAATGTGAATTCATGTCACTTGTAGGATTTAAAAAAGATGGACAAGCCATAAGGACTTCACATGAGCACAACATCACCATGGACTGTTGTGGACATTGTTTAAGGTTCTTGTGTGGACTGGAGGTGAGTATATGTGTCATGTGTTATATTCAGTTGCTTGTATGATGAAATGAAGTCTTTCTTGTCTTTTTTAGCTTTTGGAATTGGTTCTTCCATAAATGCAACATTCTCTAAACGTCTTAGTATGTTTAAAAGTGTTAATGAAAGATCATTTTCAAGTGCTACATAGTGAAATTCCATGAAATAGAAGGAAGTGCACCATTCAAGAATAGATGTGTTCTGTTTTATACAAAATTTGGAGAGTAGAAAGAAATAAAAAAAAGATCAATTATTGCACACAATCTCAAAAACAGTGCACCTAATGGATCAAAGCATATGTTGTATTTTTGCAAGAATCTCCACTCTTCGTTGCATCATGGAACGCTTCCTTGGCTTGGCCACATGTATTGTGACCATGTTCATTTGTCCCCACTTTAAGGTACTCTAACATAAATGTCTCCCTTACATAAGAACAACACCATCTCCTTGGTATGCCTGAGATTATCAAGACTTGTAAAGGAATGAGTAGAAAATCCTTATGTGCTTTTAAGCTGACATGGAACACACACAGAGAAGAAAACATGTTGTAAGTAGCATGTATGGTTCCAATGCATTATAGGGAAACACCATTGATGAGGTTAAAAACGTGTTTACCTTCATAGAGCACTGTTGTTATGGACAAGATTAATGTCCAAAAAGCCCATCTCCTATATGAGTTCTCGGACCATGGCATATGACGCTTGAAGGATTCCTCCTTAGACTCATGCCTTGCCCTCCTCATCACCTCATCTAACCTTTTCTTGAGTTCTTAGACCCATTCCACTCACTTGTGTGGTCATCCACAAGAGCTAGCCTTGCACGTAATACCTAATTCATGCACTCCTTATCACTTGGAATCAACTCTTCATACACCTTTTCATCCTCCTCTTCTTCTTGCCCCTCTCCTACTGGCTCCTTTCCTACCCACCCCTCTCTTGCTTACTCTTCTCTTACCTACCCCAATCTTGCTTGCCCCTCTTTTGCAACATTCTATTGTTATGTTAGCTCACCATCCTCAAAGTCCACAATAGTTCCTTACAATGCTGTTGTTCTCTCAGGTGTGTATGCACATACCACGCCATTTAGGTCAGCCGCAGCCATGATGAGCCCTATATCTTTCATCATTGTAGCTCCAACAAGCTATTTGGTTATCACCGCTATGTGTAGCCATCAAGGATGGTGTTATAGAAGGTTGGTTAGTAGTTATGTTTTGGGTGGCCTTCTCGTCACACCGACAAAACATATGGGTGGTGTGAAAGAGGTCCCCTCATCGCTTGTATTTTCCATCAAGCTTAAAAATTGTTTGATGACAAGATGCTTGCCACCAAAGTCGAGGAGGCTATCGTTCATAGCTTATTTCACGTAGCATAGGCTTTCATGCCTTCAAGTTCAATCCCGGCATGGGATGGTTGTTGTTGCACTTCCATGTGGCAATGTTCTACTCCATGACAGTGTAGCCATCTGGGACCACTTTCTTCTTTAGCACCACTTGACATGTGTGGACACAAGGTATGCCAAACACTCGGTACAATGTGTAGTTACACTCTTGCATTCAACAATCCTCTAGCCACTGCACACCACTCCCACCAGTAATCGTCACCATGAGACTGCCGTTGCGCACCACCTCGTAGTCATGCGATGTGAGGAAGTTGTTCTACAGAGTCTTCCTTAGTGCGGATGCCCATTTTTTCTCCTAACTGTTCCCTGTGACTGATTTGTGGAAACTCTTTCTGCGCATTGCAAATTGTTTTTGGATAAACGTGAATGGACACGCACCATTGTGCAATGGAAAGAGCTATCTTGCTTTCATCATCCATGTGTTGAAGGATTGCATAGTATTACACATCATGTGCCCACCACAACTCGACCCGCTATGGAAGAAAATCTAACACCATAGTAGGATGATGCCTTGAGATCCCAACTCAAAGGTGTAAAAGCATGCCCCACATTTTTATTGTACTAGCTCAAGGCTCAGCTTGTGATAATGCACGTGCTGGTATGTGTTCACCAAACACCACAAGATGTCAGCTCTGGCTTTTTTTGTAGGTGAAACGGATGTCCTCCTTGATGTGGAAGGCATTGTTCTTGTTTGATACGCATGGCAGCATCTTATGCATGGTGGCTAGGAGGTCTGCATTTTGGTTTCCTTACCATTTTTATGCCGCCCTCGCATGTTGTCTTATAAGTGTTGGCTGATTAAACAAGAATGAGCCTCGGTTATTATTGTTCTCTTGGCCTATGATGAACTAAATCATTGGCACATTGTTGTTGCTTTTTGTAGATGAAAAGTTGGTGATCATCAAGACAACACCAAAATGTCTGTTTGAGTGTGAGAATGCATCTTATGTGTGGCTTGGGTATCCAACAAGCCCCAGGTTCCACAAAACAACAGAAATTGGTCATGCCACTTCTTTTCCTTTTTTATAGTGTTGAGGTCCAACCTCATGGGTTCCATGTGCGGAAGGATGCATGGATGTGGATGCAATGCTTGCGGAAATATGGGTGAAGGAGTGTGTTAAATAACCAGTAAAAATTCAAAACTCACCATGGCATGAAAAGTGGGGAATAGGGCCTAGGAGGTCGTCTTATCACCCATCACATCCTCAAACACCTTGTCTTTTGCCGTGAAAAAAAGTTGGTAGCCGATGTTTTCATGCGTTAATATTTTGATGATGGCATGAAGAGATTTGGCTTTGGGGTCAGGTCTTGTTTCACCATGTTTTGAATGCGTTGTATGGCCCACTTCATTCTATGCATAATCTTTCCCTTCCTTTACCCAAGTTTGTACTTTTGGTCTTCCACATAAGTATGTACAACTCAGGTGTGTCACTTGTTGCTCATGAATTGATGGATGATGCACTCGCATCCTTTCCATACGCGGTTGTTGCAGACCACCACTTTGCATGCAAGTTAAGAGGGCCCATACTTTATGGAACTTGCTCTTGGAGTGCGTGGTCTTCAATAGTTTGGCACTACGCCCTGTCAAGTTTCTCTTCATCTTCATCAAAGGGGCGTGTGCGTAAAGGAATATGATTAACCAATAAGTCTAATTGAAGAGGGTTTTAGATACAAGGTAGCCACTGGTTTTGGTGTAACCATTTTCTGTTTGAATTTTGCTCTTCTTCCATACACGATGCTTACTTCTCACTTTTGCGCTAAGTGTGGAGGCGATAGCACCTTGCAAACAATCTCGCCAAAACACGGGACGTGCCATTGCGCAAATCCATGGCACAAATTTTGGACGTACCAGTTGGTGGGTGATATCGTTTGAGATGGAAATGCACAATGTTTCCAGTTTTGTATGTCATAGGTTTGAGATCGGAGGATCTAGAAATCATTGATACCAATAGTGTAGCATCTTGCAACTCATCCCATTCATTAAGCTCAGGCATGTGTTCATCCAATTCTAAAAATAAACAGAGATGTGTAGGGTCAACATGTTTACAATATGGGATAGCCATATGCACATCCACAAAGTTAGGTCCAGGTGTAAGTTGCACGCGCATGCTATGCATGGTTCAAACATTGTGATTGTGTCCACCAAGAAGTTTAAGCAAGGTTAACGCAGTTATGCAGCCAAAATAAGGTCATGGTAGTGATAAAACTAACAATTCAACATGTACTATACCCTATTAACCATACACACCTGGTGTAAGGATCCTCAACAATTTCATGGAAGGACAGGGGACGGGACGTTTGCTGAGTCAAGTCCTTGACAATGCGACATGCAATGTACCATGATGGACTGAAGAGAATCCTACAAGCTCTAGTGCATGCAATGACCAGATGTCGTCAACTTGAGAATGAATGGGGGGGGGGGGGGGGGGGGTGGGGGACTAGGATTCCATGCATAGTTGTGAGCATTTGCATCTTGGTAAGAATTTGCTACCACCGCAGCCTTTATGTATGTGGACAAGTTTCCTTGGGAACCCAAAACTCATGTTTTAACAGTACAAAAGATAGCACTTCCTCTCAAGAGGATTGAACCTCAAGTGTTGCGCAAAACGTGACTCAAAGCGGAGGCGAAACAAGGTATTGGACATGAAAAACTTGCAAAGAAGCTTAATAAACCTGTCATGTCAACATGTTGAGCCTAAGATGTTGGGTGTTATACAAAGATATGTTTAACAAGTAACATGTGAACATCTTGCCAACAAATTCGGCCAAGGCTAATAGGCAAACATGGCAGAACGAGTTTCTACACAGTCATATATTACAATTTCATTCAAATCGTTCTTTCAAGAAAGTGCAACACAAAAAATTCATTATTCTATCCTCAATTCCTAAAATAGGGACAAAAAGCCAATAACATTCTACCCATATTGGTATTTTTGGCAGTAACTTCTTAGAGTACATAAAGGAGGACTGGCCTTGCAATATAGTTGAAAGATTGGCACAATTATAGCCATAATCCTCGGATCGGGGAAAATGCAAACATGGTCCAACAAGAATAAGGGAAACTCATAGGTTTGCTCAAAAGGTGTCATCCACAACGATATTCATGAAAACCATACTAGAATGTAGATGCATTTCGCTTATTCATATGTTTGATATTATTGAAACGAGGCTCCATACAGGTGGAATTCGATGATTAGAATCCATTAAAGTTCTGTACATTTGATACTTCTTGAATGATATTCTTCACTTAGGACCGCATGACATGCTACTTCATGTGCCATGTAATTAGACCTTCCAACAAAGCATGCATCAAGAATCCTTGACTCATAAATTGCTCTCATACATGTGAACTTGATAATCAAGCAATTTGTCACAACATACCCTCATGGATGATAATGAATCACATTGAGTTTTGATATTCATAAACTGCAACAAAATTATTTGTTGCAAATTATGAGTGTCTATGCTTTGCTAAAAACTAATCTTGAGATAACGTCACAACAATTCTTAGTGGGAATTTGATGGCTTTGTTCATATGCGAGAAACTCACACAAGTTTTTGATATACTTCATCTATCGCAAATGTCGTTTTCATGACAAACCCATGAAAAGGGGGCTAACCCTACCTTTGGAGTGTGAGCAAGAACTTAGAAATAAATGATCATATTTAATTGGTTCAAACTTTAGTGAACGTGATCAAGGGAGAGTAAAAACAATCTTTGTGTTAATTGGAATGAATTGCATGTCTTTGACTGCAAATCCATATACAAAATCATCGGAAACATTGATGACTTCAATTCCATTATTGTTAACAAGGTCATCAAGTAAAAAGACGAGAGGAGGAACGAGAATATAGGCTCTAAATGATAATTAAGAACACCTTAAGCTGAGATAACTTAAGATATTGAAAATGATCTAATGGTGAAATTAAGCATAAACATTTAATACCTAGATATGATATGAGAACAAGAGATGTTAGCCTACTGACGTTGAATTTCTATTTTTTCAAAACTACTAATTAAGTGTTCTTGAATTTCGTTCATGGAATTTGGCAAAGGCGTTATTTGGGTGTTCCTTAATTTTGACGACAAAGGCGTTCAAGATTGACAACCACACAAAATCTCGCTATTTGTCTTGCGCGTCGGCTGAAATTGCGCCAATAGTGACACATCGATCAGTTTTGACAGCGATGACATCTTTGACAGTGCCCCTTTCCGACCTTCGGTAGGAAGTGAAATGGTTGTTCTTATCGTTTTCCGACAAATCATGAGTAAAAACGCATGATACCAGATTAGTTTGACTTTTTAGGCCAGAAGTCATTATTTAGGTGGTACCTTATTAATTCGACAAAGAAACAACTTTGTTGAAGAAATTGCACCAAAAAACATTTACAATCGAAATTGAAGATCAGTAAGGTACCTCCATTCTAAGAGGAAAGATTAAAGTATTTGGTATACCTCATTTCTAACAGGTAGTTCCCAAATCGATTGATATTCAAAAGTCAAATTAAAGGATAACTTTGATTTAAACTAAGTTAATGGATGTTTAGATAACTTGTAGCAAGTTCAATACTGAAGCTTGAGATTGCGGCTTCACTCGTATGTGGCGGAGTATTAAGTTGGTGCTCAGGGTGAGAAGAAATAATGAAGTATGATAACAGATAGTTGTCCTTACCTATTATCGTCCCACATTATGAATCATGATTTCCTTGAATAGGGTTGTATTCCTTTATTTTTTTATGATTCTACAGTTACTAAATTAATGAATACAGAGAAATGAAATTATGCTTGCTCGTTTTCCATGATTTGAAAATGTTTCAAGAGATTTGAAGCAAAGCATAATCTACTATGCATTTATCAACGGTCTAACATTGCAAAGTACACATAAAATGTCTAAATAACTTTCACCATTTCAACTATGAAAAATATTGTAGAAAT
Organism: Penium margaritaceum; assembly: GCA_023375785.1. Lineage (NCBI taxonomy): Eukaryota > Viridiplantae > Streptophyta > Zygnematophyceae > Desmidiales > Peniaceae > Penium > Penium margaritaceum. The sequence goes on along the minus strand of SZWC01031028.1, from coordinate 10,833 downwards.
GTGTTTCCATCAAGATTATGACCAGAACTGCAGTATTGCATTGGTACGTAGAATATTTTGGATTTATCAAGCAATTTTGTGGATGACTTAGTACTTAACGTGACACAAAACGCAAAACAGGTGCTAATATTCAAGCCTTTCACTTTTACAATACAAATTCCATGACGTTTATTCTCAGAGAGACATTCCACATCTGTGGCTATGTTCATGGTATGGAGATTCATGCCGTCAATCACCAAGACAAATGATAGAAATGTGAGTGGAATGAGTACAAATTTGGCACAATGTATTGTAAGATGAAGAAAATATTTAAAGAAAAACATTAATTCCAAAGCTGATTGAGGTGAATCAATACATTATAAATATGTTTTTATCGAAGTTAGATACATCTATAGTATATATGAAGGATGTTTTATTCTTCAAAACAATCCATGGCTGATATTTGGAGAATCTCTAATTCAGCCATTTGATCAACTCTTTATGTAATGAAGAAGAGTTCATAACAATATGAAGTTCTGCAAGGGGGTCGTTTATGATGTGCACATACTCAATTTGATATGCATGTGAGGTTTTGCATAAGGAGAAAATGGTACGCACATTTGTTATGATGGATATTATGAAATTATTTTAAGTATTGATCTGGTGTTGAAGGAAGACGTAATGACAAGAATGCCAGAGAGTTTTCGTTCAACAACCATCAATGTCCGAATTGAAAATAAGGTAACCGTTAATCCCCATACCTTATTTTTCCTTTCAAACAAAAATTTAAAGGAATGGATGATTTCAAAAGTGAGGAAAGTTTCCAATAAGAGAAGAGTGAAAAGACATTTATGGTATGATAAATAAATCCAAATTAGATTACAGAGGCACAAATTTAACTTAAAAATTAAGTTAAAAAACTAAGTTGTGCTTGTGTTAAGTTTGTCATACCTTTTTAGTAATGAATAAAGATGACATTGTTGCAGCCAAAACGTGAGGTACAACAGAAACATAAAACAAAATTGCCGAGAGACAATGTTAAGTTACTACATGCGTGACATACATTGAACCAAGCGAGGGGATTAAAAAATGGACAATAGAATTGATGGGAACCTTATCACGAGAAACGTTTTTTTCAAACACATATTTATTCAATCTGAAGGTATTCTTTTGTGTGAGGGGGCTTCTGTTTAGAAAATCTGTAAAAAGGTTCTAATTAGAAAGAATCATGTTTCAATATATTTGATGTAATATACTATGTTTTATTAAGTAAAACTGTGTAATGAGCTCGAAAACATGCAATGAAACTATGCAATGAGTTCAAAAAAATAAAAATGAGTTTGAAAAACTACTCAAAGAAGTATGGCATCTTCACTCTATCGAGCATTTTACATCGCCACATGCATCTCCCATACTATTGGTCACTATGATACCTGATCAAAGGCATATTTGCATGAAATTTATGATTTAGAAAAACATGAATTATCTTCTTTCATGGGTAGAATGTGTCTAGAATTTGTAAGACCTGGTGTTTATACAGTAACAAAGTATGCAATAGTTTAAACATATTGTTCTGATGTGAAGGAGAATTATATGAAATGAATAATGAAAACAATATATGAATTCATTCTTAAGAAATCATGAATGTTTTAAAACACTCTGTAGGTGGAATGAAAAAAATTAATTAATCCACGTGTGAATGTTCTACTATTAGACATCTTGATGGCATTGTATTAAATATTTAGAAATTGAGGGAGCTTAACATCCTAGTAGGATCTTAGAATTATGTTAAGCATTATTTGAATGATGCAAAGAATGAAATGAGAGGAAAAATTTTCTAGTGCATTGTTCTTCAACTTATGATCATGTTGGACCATAGAATGTTTGGCTTGTTTATCCCATTTGAATTATAGTAGGTGGATGTATTAGTGTGTTTTCTAACACTTGAGCTTGCGAGTTATGGATGATTGAAATATATTCCTTTTGAGAATATCAATTGTTTGGTGCAATGTGCTGGATTCTCCCTTTTCCTTCTTGAATCGTTTTTTAAACATGACGAGGTAAACAATTTGATGTATTCAACTCTCATCTTAGCCCTTGGAGCATTGGCCTATCTAGTAGTGGACAGCATCGTGGAAAAAGACATGTTCAATTGAGGAAATGGAGGAATATTGTTTTTAGAAAGTGGTGTTGAGAAACAACCATTTTCTTGTATGTAAAGTAATGTGTGGATATGGTTTACATTAAATATTTCACAGACATGAAACTTTGATTATCGTAAGGTTTCTAAAGATTTGGTGGTTTTTCATTTATAATGCCAAGAAAACATCATGAAAAACATAGTCAAACGCTAAAATACCTTTATTTTTTCCCATGTATAAGACTTTCATGAACCCATAAACTGAATTCTTATTCTCCAAGGTCTACGATGAAATCAAGTACCCTAATTTAATCATAAACTTAGAGAATGCTTGAACCTGGTGACAAACGTCTTTGGTGAAATTGTGCATGCTTCTTTTCTGATGCAAGGTGTAACTTTTGAGCATGTTTTCAAGGGTTTACATGGAGTTCGCTGGGTACAAAAGGCTTTGTTTATACAATACGTATCATGAGGAAGATACAATTGTCATTATACCACCAAAAAAGGTTTTTTCTTGAAGTTTGAAGCATGTTACAATATCAATCTAAGTGAAAAAATTTGATTAAACAAGAAGTTTAAAAATTGGTGTATTATTGGTGATGAAATGAAATGGCATCGGAATAAAATCAAATCATGATATGTGTGTAAACATTGTAAGTGTAGACGGAGAAAAAATTGGTGCCAAAGATCTCCAAAAACTATGCAACATAGATTTAGTTTCACATCACTCATCGCATCATACTTTACTCATTGAAGGGCAGGTCGTGAAGAAAGGATTGTGCAAAGCTGAAAACTACTTTTAATGGTAGTTTGTTTTTACTTGAGCAAATGTGGACAGTCGTTTTCACAAAGATCAACGCCCTTCACATCATGACTATTCATTCAGTGTTCCACACAAGCCAAATCCAACCTTACTGGGACGTAAGAGGTGGTGGAGAGGTGTCTTGTCACCATGTATGGAAGAGGGCGCTGAGTTGAAAACAAAGCACAATATTTAACATGGATAAGAAGGGGAAGTTTCAAGGTTTTCTCTGAAAGTGGTATGGATATGATGCATTGCACAACTTGGGGTTGTTTGACAAGATATCATATTTTTATGAATAGTTCCATTGGTACTTAACCTCCCATTGTGTCACGTCTTGCATTTCATTGTACCAAGATGTTCTACCTATTCTTTGGGGGAAATTCTATCATCCATGTCATAAAGGAAGACCTTAAGCATGCACATGGGCATTTGTTCCTTTCATTCATGATTCAATGTAATTGAAACATGAAATTATGATCTTGTTCATTGTAGGTCATGTTTTCCTCCATCTTGATCCATTGTGGTTCATTGTACATCTTCCATCTGATGTGAGTTTTTTCCAAGTGTCAAAAAGACTATTGCGTAGTGTTAAATGTTTTCTTCGTATTATGTGTTCAATTTCCTAATAACATTAGAATTGAAGTAGATTTTTCTTAGATATTATGAAAATACCTGATTTTTTGAGGAATTTGAAACTCAAATCAGCCTCTCAAGTTGCTACATCGTGGGGTCCATTTAGCATGATTGTCTAAGACCCTTAGCTTGCCTTATTCTTGTTTTCGCTTTTGTATTCTGCGCCCAACAGTTCCAACACTTTTCAATGAAGCAAATGTTCTGGAAAATTGAAAAATTCTATATCGTCTTTTGTGGAATGGATTTTTGCAAAGAGAATTCTTCTTGTTCGCCATATAGGTTTCTTTTGATGTAGTTGTAGGATATCAAAATTGCGTCATAATCTTTTTTATTATGATAGTTTGTTTGAAGAATCATTCTTGTTCGTGATTGAAATCAGGGAAAATGGTAAAAAGGATGAGTGGGACTTGAATGGCTCATTATGTCTTCCATTAGGGGATGGTTGGGTTTCTGAACCTAGAAAGCAACCAGATTGTTTTGTTGGATGATTGATTGATATTCATAATCTGTTGTAGGATGTCTGTTTGGCTTTTGTCGAAAAAAAGGAAGATCAAACGAAGGCAGGCTTTGATGTACGGATCTTCCTTCGCCTTCCGTATCTGCCGCACCCAGGCGGTTCGCGTGACGGCTATGCCCACTAGCGACGTTCACATGAAAAACCAAAATCTAGCCCCAATGCAGCGGAGCGCGAGCAATGCCCTAGAAAGGCGGATCGGAAAGCATACTAGAAAGGTCAGGAGCGATCCTCTGCTTGACGACGGGAACACCGTCAGCGGCCTCCGCTTTCGTGCTGGCCCCGTCGTTTCCTGCGGCGGAAAAACGGATGAACGAAGCGTAAAAAGAACAGAAAGAGGTCGAAAAGGTGCGCGGAGGGGCGCTGAGGTGTGCGGCCAGACGTGCAATGCGACAAATCGACACACATGCCGCGACGAAACGATCAGTCGTGTGCGATCTAAGCGTAGGTGGGTAAGATCGTGATCGACCGTAGTAGGATGCAAAGCGGGCAGGAAAGCACATCCTTTACAACGTCAACGGCCGCTGTTTCTAGGCAGCGTGAATGTTGAAAGGCGATGACGATGACATAGCTAGATGCGATTGCGATACGGTGGGCGCGGCTCGCATACGATGGGTGGGATTGTGGCGTCTCGGAAGTGTGCCGGATTCCGGCTGCATGCTGTTCGAATTCGCGCAGTCTGCTTCCGCTCCTGCCTGAGTCGGTGGCTCTGCTGCCGCAAGCTGCAACTGTCGTCCGGCTGTTCTCTTTTATGCGGGAAGCGCCCCAGCTTCCTGGGAACCGGCCGACACCCAGTTCCTTGCAATGTGTCTGCGTCGTTGAAATCGAATCGAGTCTCGAATCATGAACAAATGTTGGCGTCGAGTCTGAGGCCGCGACCGCAGATTCATCCATAGCGAAAGGACCTGCAGAGGAATCGCGCGAATATTCCGTACAAGCGTCCGGTGACACCTCTGGTGTCCCAGTCTCACAAACAGGCGAAAGCAGCANCAACAGCAGCAGCAGCATTGCCAGCACTACCGGGCAACGGCAGCAGAAGCGGGCAGCGGCAGCAGCAGCAGCATCAGCAGCAGGGGCAGCAGCAATAGCAGCAGTAGCAGCAGCAATAGCAGCAGGAGCAGCAGCAGCGGCGGCGGCGGCTGCGGTCACTGCCGTTGCGGCGGCGGCGGTGAGGGCGGCAGCAGCAGCAGCATCGGGAGCAGAAGAAGCAGCAGAAATAGTAGCAGCAGCAGCAGTAGCAGCAGCAGCAACAACAGAAACAGCGGCAGCAGCAGTAGCAACGAAAACAGGAGGGCAGAAAGTGGAGGAGTAAGTAAAGCAGCAGATAAAGCAACAGTAGAAGCAACAGCTTCAGCAGCAGCAGCAGCAGCAGCAGCACCAGCATCAGCAGCAGCGGCGGCAGCGGAGCAGCAGCAGTAGCAGCTACAGCAGCAGCATCAGCAGCAGCAGCAGCAGCAGCAGCAGCAGCAGCCTCAGCAGCAGCAGCAGCAGAAGGTGCGACAGGTCGTTAGTGGAGCCAGAAAGTGACTGAAACAGAGAGTGTAAGCGACTTTTGAAAGTACAACATTCTGTCATGTCTGTCAGCGAAGGGCGAGGCTCTGGACCTGGCAGCAGCAGCACCGGAGGCGGCGCCGGCAGACCAACGGGCATCCCTCCCACCAAAGTCCCCCGCAAAACCGCTGGAGGCGGCATAGCATCGTCGCCGCCACCTCCGCTACATTTCTTCAGATGGACAAGAGAAGTAGGTTGTCTAAAATCTGTCTTTTGTATGCATCCATCCCGCCCAACCATTGTGCCTCCACGTTGAACATGATTCTCTCGTTACCTGTGGACCAGAGAGAAGGCGAATTTGCAGTTTTCCGTCAACAAACAGGGAAAAGGCCCCAAAGCTCTTGGCACAGTCTACATCTTGCCTTTTCCTCTCTACGGGAATGTGGCAAGGGTGCGTTTGGATACGCTAGACTCGAGCATCCAGGTAGAGTTGAAGAGGATAGCTGTGTCCCAACTGACTTGATATCAGAGTCCGCGCAGTCCGGGCCGATCCAGTCGTAAAAGTGTCTTCCTCGGCCAAACGGAGAATTCAATGTGGACCTGAATCCGGAATCCCAATGTGTGTCGTGTTAGGCTGGGGCTCACGTGACAGAGCTTGGTGCCTCTGAAGATTCCAGACTTCATTGTTGTCCATTGCACCCCTTCCCAAGTTACAGCTTGTCTTGCTTGTAATCTGATGGACGCATGGGCCAAGAGATGGGGACAATTTTGTTACTCTGAAGGTTAATGGATGACAATGACGACG
>SZWC01031025.1:11346-21555 GCA_023375785.1 Penium margaritaceum | reverse complement strand
GTTGCCGAATAGGTGGCACTTCTCGTGCAGGGTACCTCCCAGTCGGTAGGCGCATGAGCTGATCCTCCTTGACGTAGAATCTTTGAGCTCTCGCCCACACTCGACGCTTCTCCTTGTCACTCCATGTTGAGATTACATCTCCTTTTTTCAGGAAGATAAGAAGGTTAACGTCACGAGTGACATCAACGGCCTTCTCCTCCTCCTCTTCCTGTCATGCTGTGTTGAAGTGATGATCGAAAAAAATTTGCTGGGGGTCCTGGTTTTGACCCTCTGCTCCCACTTCCTCCACACCTATCCCTTTTCCTTTCATGGTTGCTACTTGTTGCATCCCCTTATGTAGTGGTTGTACTGGTCTGCTACTTTGTCCTTGATCAGTCTCCCTTTTTGCTGCTTGCATTCTGCCAGCCTTACCTCCCTCGGTCTGCTGCTCATCATCTGTTACTTCTGCTTCGGTTGCTTGCATCATGAAGCTGTCCATGAGAGGATAGCCAGTCTCCACCTCCCCCTCACATGCCAATGGTTGCTCCACAGCTTGCACTGGAAGACGTGACAAGCCGTCCACGTTTCCCGCAGATTTCCCCTTCCGATATCTGACTTCAAACTGGTACTCTTGTAGAAGAATTGCCCAGCGCACCGGATTTTTCATGGTATGCAACCACTCTAGGACGTAGTGGTCAGTCTCTAAAGTGAACTTGGAGCCGTGGATGTATGGCCGAAAATACTGCATAGCCCACACCACCGCTAGGCACTCTCCCTCAACAGGTGAATAATTCACCTCTGCCCCAACCAATGTCCTGCTGGCATAGCAAACCACTCTCTCTCTCTCTCTCCTCTCAACATCTTTCTGTGCCAGCACTGCTCCCATCCCCTGGTAGCTGAAATCTGTCTGAACAATGAATGGCTTGCTAAAATCTGGTGACACAAGGATTGGTGCTGTCACGAGTGCCTCCTTGAGCTGCTCAAATGCGTACTGACACTCTCTCGTACACTCAAACTGTGCTTGAACCCTTGTCAATGCATGTAAGGGTTTGGCAATCTTTGCAAAGTCCTTCACGAACCTTCAGTAATAGCTTGCAAGTCCGAGGAAGCTGCGCACCTCTGTTGGGGTCATTTGTACTGGCATGTTAGCAATTGTCGCCACCTTCTTAGGATCTGCTGCTACCCCCTCAGCTCCCACCACGTGGTCCAAGTACAACACTTTGTCTGTCTCCAAGCTGCACTTGGACGCCTTCAAAACCAACTCGGCTACTTCCATACGTAAAAACATCTGCTCCAAGTCACAGATGTGACTGTCCCAATCTTTAGAGAAGATGATGATGTCGTCAAGGTAAGGTACGGCACAAGTGATGCCATGTAGGACCCTGTTGATGATGCATTGAAAAGCTGTTGGTGCATTCTTCAGGCCAAAGGGTAGCCCGACAAACTCATAGAGCCCCCTGTGCATCACAAATGTTGTCTTTGCTATGCTTCCTGGGTCCATCATGATTGCATGATATGTTGCCTTTGCATCAAGCGTGCTGTATACCATGCATCCACCCACAGGATCAATGATATCATCAATCCTGAGAAGAGGGTACGTATCAACCATTGTCTCTTCTTCAATGCTCGATAGTCAGTACAAACGTGGTAACCCCCATCCTTCTTTGGGACCATAACCACAGGAAAAGCCCAAGGACTAGAGCTAGGCCTGATCACTCCCTGGTCCAACCATGCCTGAATCTCTCCGTCTAACACCTCCTTTTTCTTTGGAGACATCCTGAAAGGCCGAGTGGCGATTGGTGCTGAGTCACCCGTGTCATAGATAAACTCCACGCCACAATCCCTAATCTTCTTAGGCGTTGAGCTAAAGATGTGCGCAAAGCGTACGCACAAGGCCTGGAGGTCAGCTCTCTGTTGCTCTGTCAGCTTCGCAAAAACTGGGACCTGCACGGAGGCATCATTAACCACCAGCTCGATCATGGAGATTGCCTATTGCTGCTTCTGGCCCTCAGCCCCTGCTTCACCATACTCTTCCCTGTGTTCCTTGCCATCATTTTCATCATCCATCTCTCCCTATACCAAGCCTGCACTCAGCAACTTGTCAATTTCCTTGACATAAGGCTCCTTGTCCTCATCAGAGTCCCCTTTGTAATCAGCACTTCCTTTTCCTCCAAGGACCTCAACCACATGCTCAAAACCCCCTTCATCCTCCACTGCTCCTACCGCCAGAGCCTCTCCCACTCCCACTGCTTCTCCCTCCACCTCCACGGTCTCAATGTCCACATCCATCTCCTCATCCGTGTCCACCCAAGAAGCCATTTGTGGTACTGACCTGGAGGATGATCCAAAGACTGCAGCCAGACTGTTGTCCTTCTGCAGACCCCTCTTCATCACCTCCTCAAAGATCTCCCATGTGTCGGTAGCCACCAGATCACCCATACCCTGGAACCCTTTGCGAAGCCAGCGGATGAACGAGTCAAGTGGCCACGAGTCCACGTAGTACTGGCCGTTCACCTCCCACTGGAGAGGTAGCTGGATGCTCTTCGTTGGTGGCAGCCCCATCCCCCGTTCGGCCTCATACTCAGCAATGTGTTGCAAGAGCTGGTCCCCACCCTGCCTATGCTCCATAAAGCATTCCTCCTTATCTTCTTCCACTCCAAGAAATTCTCAATCAGACTCAAATCTTCTTGCCTTGCCCTCCATTTCCTCCTCCCGGCTACGAATCTCTACTGCCACTGTCTCTACTGCTGCATGAAAAGCGCCCAACTGGGTCATTGGCAGTGTTGTATGGTCCCCAAGGAGAAGCTTCCTTAATTCTATTGCATACCAATGAACACCTTCCTCACTCTTTAGACTTTTGCTACGTAGTTCAGCTAGGATGGTGTTGTAGATGCGTTTCGTAGTTGCTTCACCAATCTCAGTCTCACCCAGTATCTCATTTCTCTCTTCCCTCAAATACTCTCCTCCACTTCCTCCTTCCTGTATGTTGTCATCTCCGACCTCATCCTTACTTGAACCAGTGTCTGCTGTGCTTGTGGAGTCCACTTCTCCCCTCATTCTTGCAACATCTCCCATCCCTCCTCCAGCACCAAGCCCTTCATCCTCATCCTTGTGCACAGTGAAGGTATGGCATGCCTCATCCCGTGATCCCACATCCTCTTTTATCTCAACTCTGTCCTGCTCCAACTCTTCATCAATCCCCAGTTCCCCTTCCATCATGAAGTTAGCTTCCCCATCCATACTCACAGACTCAGCCACCTCGTCAGCTGCATATGACTCTGTTGCTTCACTTGAAGAAGATAGCGAGGCACAGTCATCGTTTCTCTCCACCAACTCGTTCGTGATGGCTGAAAACTCCGTCCAAGTCTCCCTAGAGAGAAGGCCTCCCATTCCCTCAAGTGCTTTCAGAAGGAGTTGAGCAAGTGCAACTCGATGAGCAATGGGTTTCTCGGTAAGGAAGCTTCTGATAGAAGCCCCCACGTTGAAGTTGCGATGCTTCCTGTGGATGAGTTGCACCTCACTTTGTGCCAACTTGGAGAGCATCTTATAGCCTTCTATCATGCCATCCTCCTCTCCTCGCAAATCTCCAACTCCATCCTCCCCAACATCCCATGCATGAACTCGGCACGATGAGGGCATGCATGCCCCTATCCTCTACTCCTCCTGCTGCTCCTTGATGTTTATCATCTCCTCAACCGCTACAATGAAGGATCCCAAGCAGACTCCTCTGGTGCGGGTGTCTTCCCCCATATCCATCACCCGTTGCCATGCATAATCTCTCAATTCCTCGTTACTTGGAGAATCCATTTCCTGCAGCTCCCACTTCATCTCATCATACTTCCAGCGTGCAAACTCCAATGCATCTGCATCTAGCCCTTCACGAGGATACCTCTGGTCATAGATTTCTGTACGCCTCTCTATGACATAGGTGAGGTGATCTGTCAGGGTGCTCTCCACCACCCTTGCTGGTCGAGGCCAAGGGTGTAAACCACCCGTTGTCCTCCGTGCAAACTGTCTATGTCGTGTGGTCCTTGGATGAACAATGTGACCCTCTGCGGATGCTGCTTCCCTAACTGCTGCTTCACTTGTATCAGAAGGTATAGTCGGCACATCACCCTCCTTAGGTACCTCNGCACCATCCTCTGCTTCCGCTTCACCATCCTCTACTCCCCTCTCATCGTTTCGTGCTCCCCTCTCTTCATCTTGTGCTTCCATACTCCCTTCCTCTTGTGCTCCCTCCATTCCTCTCCCATCCCCTTCAGCTCCATTCACTCTTGTTTCCCCTTCTCTTACCTGCATCTCTTCTCCCACTTCATCCTCTCCTACTTCTCCTTTAACTTCTTCCTTTTGAACCTCCTTGAAATCCATATGAGCTGCTTCTGCTCCCTCTTCAGCAACAACCACCGCCTCTTCCTCCACAGCCTACTCAGCCATCACCTCTTCATCCTCTTCTGCTCCATCCGCTCTCCCCTCACTGGTATTTCCAAATCCCACGTCATTTCCCTCAGGCATGCCCCCGTTAGACTTACCCTCTTCGTCTCTCTCCTCTAACCATGCTCCCATAAGCTTTGAGCGAGCCGACACGTTGGTGACCTTCTGCAGCACATGTGAGCCTTGTGCCTCTATTGCTTCCTCGAATCCAGGTAACTCTGCTGCAATGTCTACCTGTGATTTGGGGAAGAACAACGAGGTTGATGGTGCATATTCTCCTCCTGCATCTCCAAGATCCTCCCTCATCTACTGCTCCATAAGATGTTCCTCCTGGCCTGCTACTGCCAACCGCCTTCTACGGATACGAATGGCCCTTGTCACATTGTGTTCCGCCCTCCTGAAGTAGTAAGACTGGAAGTAACTAGGACTGTGATGCGCATAGTAGTAGAGCCACTACAGCTCTGGCTCAAGTTGTTCATCCACCGTTGGGTCCATGTATGTGTGGACACACTCCTCTGCTGCATGCTCCTCATCATTACTTTCCTCTCCTTCCTCATTCACCTCTTCCTCTCCTGCTCCCACTCTTACCATTGCCAACTGCTGCGACGATCGATTCTACATCCTCTGCGCCCTGCCTGTTGTTGCTTGTCCTCCTACACCACGCACCATTCCTGCCTCCCACATGGCCAATGGTGCTACGACTGAGAATGTGACCATTTGCGGCTGCTCAAGTGCAGGTCGTGCCTTGCGTGGCACAATGCCACACTCTAGTGGCACGGATGCCACTTCTGTTGGAGACATTCGGAAGCGCAATTCATTTTTGTCCTGGTCAAGGACTGCCTTTGCAAGGAAAAGCCAGTCATTACCAAAAAGTAAGTCATAGCTAATGGTTGTTGTTACTACCACATCCACCTCCAGTGTCAACTCACCAATCCGGATGGGAACGCCCCTGATCATGCCCCAAGGCTTCAACTCACCGCTATTGGACATCTGGAAGCGTACGTTGCTCGGCTTGACCACATCCAGCAGCCCCAAGAGCCTCGCCACCATCTGCGACAGGTTGTGGTGCTGGCCCCTGAGTCAACAATCCCTTTAAACTTGTGCTGGCCGATCCAAACGGAAGTAAGACATACGGAGAAGATAGGTGTATTCCCCCCTGCCACCATCGCCTCAGCCACCACCCTCCTATCCTCCCCTGCTACTTTCTCCACAGCAATCGCCTCCTCAACAGCTGCAACTGTCGCTGCCACTTCTGCTGCCTCTTGATCATCCCCCTCAGCCGGACCCTCGGAAACCCGTTTCTTCCCTTTACACTCAGCTTCTTCCCTCATTCCCTCCTCCCCAATTGCTACTGCCAAAGTTAGTACTGGTGCTGCTCGCACTGCTTCCTGTCCTCCTCCTCCACCAACTCCATCACCCACAAGCAACCCCACCAGTTCCTCTCGTGCAGCAGGACAATCGTGGATTTAATTCCACATGCTCACCTTCACTGGTGTGGTTTTCATCTGCTCCGCCAGTGATACCTTGGGCATCACCCCTGCACCTCCCTTGTATGGCCCTCGATCATTCCTCGCCTGACGGTCTCGAAGTGGATGAGACGNCCCTGCAGCACTCGACCGGCCTGGATGGCCCTTGCCTCCTCCAAGGTGAATGGAATGTTTGCCCTCCCTGGTTTGGTTGGTAGCTGATCCCTCTGCACTGCTGGGTAGGAAGGCTCGGCTGCTCCAACCTTCATAACTGCTGCAGATGATGATGCTGCTACTGATGGTATTGTTTTTGGTGCAGATGCCCCTGTGTCACACGCATTTGGCCAAATCCCCTGTGCCTCACGTGCTGCTTCTGCAGTAGCGGCTGTGGTGGCTGTTGGGCCTCCAAGGCGTCCAATGATGCGTGCTGTTGCTGAAGGCTCCTTTGCTCCTGCGTAGTGAGAAGCACATCCATGCGGCACACTCGCACCAGTAGGTGTACGCCCCGCTATAATGCGCGCATCTGGTGACATTTGTTGAGCTGCTGCATAGCTGGCTGGTGGCGGCTGAGTTCCTCCTGGACAGAAGCGTGCTATATGGCCTTCCTTCCTGCAGTTGTAGCACACTTGGGGCCTTTGGTATGGAGGCGGCCCACCAAGCACGGTAGGTCGTCCTGGGTTCACTGGACCGTTGGCCCGACCTGTTGTACTTGTGTGAGTTGGAGTCGCATCTTCTCCACTTCTGCTACCAGTTGCCGCATCTCCTCCCACGTCGGCTGCTGCTGCTGTTGTTTGCTGCGTTGATTGCTCTTGCGTCTGTTGCTGTTGTTGTGTCTGCTGCTGCTGTTGTGGATGAATAATCCCCACCCCTGCTTGTGCTAGTATGTATGTTGTAGCGTGTACGTTCAGTTGCGACGGTCTGTCTTGTTGATAGTTGCGTGATCCACCTGCATGATACTCATGCCACTCCACAGCACTGACACAAGCCTCCAAGGTACGTGGTTGCGTTGGAATGACTGCAGATCTGGTGACAGGATCAAGCGTAGAAAGAAAATGATCCACCATTTTTGTTTCTGGGTAGCTCGGTAATGTTGCTACTAAGTGGCAGATCTGGTCTACTAACTCTCGTGCCGAATGTCCTTGAGTTCGAAAGAGCTGATCCAACTTCCTCAAATTCCGAGCGTTCACTTCTTCATTGGTTGGCTTGAACCTTGCCTCAAACCACAGCCAAAAATCCCTCATGTCCACAAAGTTGCCTCTGGATGCCCATTCCCTTGCAGCACCACCCAAGTAGCTCTTAACATATCCAAGCTTCAAATCATCCCCCATATATTGGAAACCTAATGCCAAAAGATTTTGGATTCTGCCCATACCACTGCTTTACTCTGATCACCTGTATAGAATTTAGGTTCTCCTAATGATGCCATAAATGGCATCGCCATTCTCGGAGAACTACAAGATCCCTTACCTTCTTCCTCACCCTCCCTCTTCTTTTCCTCTTCTACCACGCCCTTTCTTGACTCTCCTAAAGAGAGCCGTCTATGTTCCTTGGACAACTCTTCAGATAAACTCTCCTCCCGACTTCCTTTATCACTGGAACCCCACTTCCCAACTCCCCAACCACTTCCTCGCACGTTGTTATACCTCCACTAGAACATATTCCCAATTCCGGCCGCCGATAGGGTGAGGGACGGGTCCTCCGCCTTAGGCTACCACAATTAGTAGGTGCCTTTGCCACTATGAAATTTCACACGAAACCACATCAACAGTTGTGCAAGATATTTAACTGCATCACAACATCAAACTTACATGGTGCAACACAGTTTTGAATGCACATCCCTCCCAAGTCACACCTTTTGGTGACCTTGGGATGACTTCACACAACGACTGCGGGATGCCACGTCACAAAAAAACACCCCACTACCGACGGTGGGTTCCAAACAAACGACACTTCTCCCGTTCTCCCTTTTGTCCAACGGGGTCACAATAATCACAATGACAATCACGTGCACAACAAATCACTTTACGCCCGCATAACACTCTATCCTCTACTTTTGCCTCCACTCCCCAACCTCCTACCGCCACCACATTTTCGTCNCAACACAAGCAAAGATGAATAAAAGGTGGCCACCCTACACACAAAAATAAATCAATGATCCATCAAACAAAGAAAAATACCAAAGAAAATGTTTCCTTAGACTGTTTTCTTTTTCTCTTTTGACTATAATCGTTTTCCTTCTTGTTTTTTTAAGGCAACAAAACGTTTTTCTTCTCTATTTACCACGCCATTCCAACCTGGCTCCGATACCAAGAAAACTATCCACCAATGAAAATGACGAACCAAGAACCAAAAATATTTTTTTTCACTCTGACATTACCAGAATTCTAGGTCAAATGCAAACGCCCCATCCACTAGACACCAAAAGACAGCACAAGCGCAGTGGATTGACTGTGCGTGGCTCTTGGCACCCAGTCCCACCCGACACTCCCCAGCAAAGGACGTTAGAATGTCGGCAAAAGTCTGCTCTCTATCAGTCCCTTTCCACAATGCATTAATTTCTCACAATCATTCCTTACTCTTCCCTCAAATATAAAGCATCCGCACTCCTTGTCCTTTTTCCACACCTCTACAAAATTCCTCAACGTTCTCTTTTTTTACAAATGTTCCGAGGTATAGTTAATCGTCCCCATTTTATACACGCCACATCCAGTGTATTAGGTATATAGATTTGGGTAATTTCCACGAAATTGTCTTAAGGGTGAATTGTTGTAACGGGCTGGATCTCCATCTCCTGCTTTGAAGTCGTCGTCGGAGTTCGCCAAATGGCGTTCTCAGTCCGCGTCAGGGGTTTACCCCCCTTCGCGAGACTGAGGGGCAATCGTCATCAACGACCCATAGTAGGGAGACTCGAATATTTTGAGTCTCCGGAGGCCCATTTCCGTTTTTACCTAACCCCCTCGTTCTGGGTCCAAAACGAGGGGATTTTACCTCAAACTCGTGAGTTTACACGAGTTTTCCGGTTTAGAAACTCGTAGTTCGTCCTAAATGAACTCGAGTTTCTGTTTTGACACGTCGACGCGAAATCGTTGCGTGCGAGGCACGATCGGCGATTTCGCGCCGACTTTTCTCGTGCACTATTCGCTCCTCGCTCCTCGCTCTATCCCTTGAACTCGCTTGTTCTCACAAGCGAGGAGGGCGAGCGAGGACGAGGGCACGAGGCCACAGGCCTCGGCCCTCGAGGCCTCACGGCCTCCTGGCCGCCGATCGAGCCACCCGCTCGATCGGCGGCCGATGGGTCGCCGGCGGGTGGTCGGCCGGTCACTTGACCGGCCGCCGGCCACCCAACCGGTCGGCCGCCGGCCGGCCGGTAGCCAGCGAGTGGCTGGCCACCGGCCAACCCTCGCGATAGCGAGGGGTGGCTTGCAGCCACCCCCTCGCTATCGCAAGGTGGGAGGGCCGAACTGGCCCTCCCGCTACATTCCTCCCCACTTATTATGAACCATCCCGGTTCATGACCAACAAGTGAGAATGCCACGTAGTGAGTTGTCAACATTGTGAAAGAAAATTAATAATTTCAATCACCAGCTAAACATGAACACGTGCATGGCACTTGGACCTAAGCTGCAGCTTGTCGGTCAGCACGGCTAGCGGCCTCCCCCCTTTAGGCTGGAGCGTCCGCGCGACAACCATGTTGGGCGTCCCCAACCTCCTATGGTCGCTGTCCATGAATGCTGCCCTGTGGGAATGTTGTTCACTTTTCCCGCGTTCAGGTGGTACCTCCTGCAACGCGTCGATCTGTGCGAGCTGCAAGCTTGCTCCAGTACTCGTTGACCACCCCGGTGGGCAACCGAGATTCGGGCTCCCATGAATTATGTTCAGGTCCACAACCCGCCCAATGAACAAGGTACTCCCTGACAACGCGTGACCGAAGAGTACGCTCTCGGTGCTGGAGTAGGCGAAGGACCTCGTATTGGCCGTCGGCAGCCAGGACTGCTGGCGGTGGCTCAACGGTTCCTTCTGCCGTGTATGGAGCCAGTAGGCTCACATGAAACACGTCATGTATCTTCATACTCGGCGGAAGTAGCAATCGGTATGCCACTGGCCCGATGCGTGCCACAATGGGAAACGGCCCAATCCACTTCGGTAGAAGTTTTCTTGCCCCTGGCGACTTCAACCGAAGGTTTTTAGTGCTAAGCAGCACTTTGTCACCGATGTCAAACGACACCTCCCGGCGACCTTTGTCGGCATATGCCTTTTGTCGCTGCCGAGCTGCTTGAAGGTGACCCTTCGCCTCCTGTAACAAGGAGTCGATGCGCTCGGCAAAGGCTTGAGC
>SZWC01031024.1:0-10836 GCA_023375785.1 Penium margaritaceum | reverse complement strand
GCAAGAGCGAGAGAGAGAGAGAGAGAGAGAGAGAGAGAGAGAGATAGAGAGAGAGATAGAGTAAGAGAGATAGGGAGAGACAGAGAGAGGGGGGGGAGGAAGGGCGGAGGGTAAAGAGGGGGAGGGAGAGGGGTTTTGTGGGAGGGAGAGAAGGTGGAGAGAGGGAGAGGGAGGAACAAGAGGAGAGGGAGGGAAGAGGGATAAGAAGAGGGAGGGAGCGATCGTGCTAGCCATCTATCACTATTCTCTCTTTGGGTGTGTGTGTGTGTGTGTGTGTGTGTGTGTGTGTGTGTGTGTGTGTGTGTGTGTTTATCTCTTGATTTGATTATGTTCATGGTTGATTCTCTCTTGAACTTTTTTATCATGATATTTCTCTTTTTCTCTCTCTATTTTTTCCCTTGTCTCTTTCTCTCCTGTTTATGTCCCCCCCTTGCTCTTTATCTTCCTTCCTCTCTTTCATTTTATGTCATGGTGCTATACTCTTCTACACTAACGTCACTTTGTAATTTGTTCAGGCTCGTACAAAGATCTTGACCACTTTCAATACAAGTTATCACCTTGTGAGAAAACGTCACCTAGGAGAAGGCCCGATAGCCTCCTTATGTTTGTTCTCTTCAAAAAGTGACCTATGTCTATGTATGTCATTATTTCTGTGAATGAAGGTTTTGTTTTAATGAAGAAGTAAAGCAATGGAGGAAATCTGTCATGTCTTTGGGTTATCCCACATGTGATTCTTGCATTAGAGGAGGAATAGATTTAGGAATGCATGGGCCCGAAAATGAATTGTTTTAGGTAGTATACATCTTTGCATATAGTATACAAATAAAACAAAAGTATTAACTTCATTATGTACATAGGTTTTTGTATGCTCATTGCATTTGCGACTTGCCATTTGTAGTCTAAGGCAAAGAACTGATGACTTTACTATTGATTTTGATTCTAAGGCTTGACGCGTTTCCCACTCAAATTGTGATTTTTCGTTGATTTTTAGAAGACCGTAGACGGGTTCGAATTCACGAGATCGCAGTCCCCCCTCGGCGGTTTTCGCGGGGTTTTGTCGTCCGAACTTCTTGGCAACTGCTCCTGATTTCACGGACAGCAATTCATCGCTGACCGACTTGCCACCGTGCCGCTCCCACCAAATCGCCATGCGTGTGGCGATCCGGTCAAAGTCGTTTCACCGGTATCGACGGGCAGTAAGCCGCGACGCAACTCAAGGCGTCGCGACTGTCACGGGCACTTAAGACCTCCACGTGTTGTGACTGCCGATTTTTCTATCGGTTCACATGCCACCAAATCCATAACCATGGACTCCCACTCCTTGTTACGTCGTGCGAGAACATCGGTGAATAGGCGACTACTTTGCCTCCAAACTGCTTTATAATCCATCCACACGCTTATCCTAATTGCCATCATCCTTCGGGTAACAAATCGTGCCGCACGCATCCCATGGCATACGAGTGTCCTCAACAATGCAACTTGGGTGTCTGAACTTGAAGTTGGACATCCAAACCGATTTTTCAACATGGCGCGGATGCTTCGAGGCACTTGGCAGGTCATTATTACTGAGGTTTGAGACCGCGGTCTAGTGCGAGACATTGTGCTATGAATCGAGGAAAAGTTATTGATTTGGGCGCAATGCGTTTGGTTTGCACTACCAACTCGGATCCTTATGGAGAGGTTTCAAAGAGGCCAAGCAACCATATGTCGTGTTCTATGTGAAGTGATGAGTGCACTAGTCTCCATGGCTCCAAACATCATTAGGCAGCCCGACGGGACAGAAGACACGCCAGCGGAGTGGGAATAATGGGCAGGTTACTTACCATGGTTTGCAGACTACATGGGTGCAATGGATGGCACCCATGTCCGCGTCGTGCTGCAGAATGGTGCTCGCCACGTGGAATTCATGGACCGCTTTCGCTAGTTGACACAAACCTTGTTGGCATCGTGTAACCAGTCGCTTAGGTTCACCTTTGTGTGTCTTGGCTGGGACGGTAGTGTACACGATGCTAGAGTTTTCATGGACGCTTTGCACCATGGATTCCGGCTGCCCCAATCAAAGTATTTGCTGGCCGATGCGGCCTTTCCGGAGGGCTTTGGCTTGCTTTTCCCATACCGGTCAGTCCGCTATCATTTGAACGAGTTTGCAAGAGCTACTTAATCGAAGGCATGTCACAGCAAGAAGCATCATAGAGCGAGCGTTCGGGGTTTTGAAAGCTAGGTTCACTATCCCAGGCGGTGTGCCTCCATATGACCTTAGGTTGCAAAACAAATTGATTCTATCCTACTTTTTCATGTATAACATGATTTAAAGCGGACAGTCTATGGCGGAGGAGGACATGGATTCTGAAATCCACATGCCGCCTATGAATTGTCTTGTGTGCAACATTCCGTAAGGATGTCGCAATGGCGATAAAGGAATGCGCACGCTCTGTACTCGCATCGCTAATGCAATGTGGAATGCCTATGTGGCGGATAGTGATGCTCAAAACATTGAGATTCGATTACTGATGCTCTTTCTTTATTATGTCTAATTTGATATACATATGTCAATGTCACCATGCCCGAATGAAAAGGCTTCTTGGACTTTTAGTGTGGTGGGTGATTGCAATTTCACCGCCTTTAAAATTTCTACCTTGTTGTGCATATGTTAATGTCACAATGGTCCCTTTAAAATGCTTTTCAGAACTGCCAATGTGGAGGGTAATGATGCAAAAATCACTCATTGTGACCCGCACATTCTCGACCTTTGTAATGTGTGCTTAGTTGTGCATATCTCAATGTGATAATGCTCCCATAAAAATAGTTTACGTAGTGGTAATAAGGTGGGTAACATTGCAGAAAACAGCCATTCGGCCTTGCTCATTGTTGTAACTAAAAAACACAAAACAGGCATGGTGCATGGATGGTCATACCATCTACACATCCAAGCGCTCCGTACATGTTAGGTTAGCCCTCTTGCCATGTACACCCTTATTGGTAGCCACCATGTCCACTTCCTCGCAGTCGTCCTCACCCTCACCACTATCTTCACTATCCTCTGCCTTATCACTAGCGCTCTCCTCTTCCCCTCCATCTTCATCTTCACTGCCAACCTCCTCTTCCACACCATCGTCCTCTTCTTTGTTGCAGATGACGAGTTCACGCGTCACTCCTAAACCTTGGCTGGGCTTGCCCTTGTCATGGTTTTTGGCAAGAGCGCGTTTAGCCACACATTTACGAAGATCACCACATGAGAAAACATAATCCTCACACGCCCATGGGGCCGCCTTAAAGATGTCAAGCAGTCGCATTTTGTTCCACTTATGCACATAGCTGTCCTTCAAAACCAGCCCAACTGTTGCACGGTACGGCTTCCGTTCTTGCACGTTGTGTTCAATGGCACCGGCACGATCAGCAATATTGACAACCTTATCCAACTGACGATTGATGTTTCTTTTACGCTTGCGGATGGGTTCGCTGCCATCGTTGGCCAGCAAAGTGTCCTTACCCACTTCGGTTGTAGGTACCGTGGAAATGACGTTCTTGCCCTTTGTAGTGTCACTCGCAAAGAGGGCCATCGCATCATCCCATCACGGTAACGCGCGCCCCTCAAGTCTTGCAAGGGCAAGCTGGCTGGCGCGTACGTCTACCCAAACCGACCCAAGAAAGTCCAGCTGCATGGTTGAGTGGTCGGAGTTGTAACCGCTCCTTGTCACCAACGAGTATGCCACGCGCCACGAAGCTTAGAGGTTGTCGATGCCGTTGTGTATGTGATGATTGGTTAACTTCTCTTTCAACCCCCACGTAAAGGGCTCCAAACAAGAGTGGGACTCGGGAATATCTCTCATTTGGAGACCCTGACATAAACGCGAGGGTCTGCTTCTCGAGTCGCCTAAGTGGGCGACTCGGGAACAGTGCTGCAAACGAGAGTATGACTTTATGAAGGGGCTCCAAAGGAGTGTGCGACTCGGGAGGAACTCTCGTTTGGATCCCTTTTCCCCCAATCCTCCTTCAGCTTAGGAGCCATGGTGTTGAAGACTTTGGCCTGCCACCCACGGCCGTAAGGGAACAGGGGGCGTGAAGCGCCATGACCTTAAGAAGTCGGGCATCGCGGTCAGACGCCTCAAATTCTTTGGGCATACATCGCCCACTGCGCTCGACGATAGCATGCTTGTTGTGCCATCACCTAAAACAGCACCAGCAACCTCGTCAAGAGAGGAAACACCCGCCGTATGTGGCGTCCCTACGGTGGAAGCTGCAAGAGTTGGCATTGCCTCCCTGTTTGGCGCCGGGGATGACGCTGCACGGGTGACGTTTTCTGGCGTCGCCATGTCTTAGCCGTCAGGTTCAGGCGTTGACGGTACCTCCATGTTAGCTATGGGTGTTGATGCTGGACGTATGAGAGTTTCTAGAGCCAACAATCCACAGTCGCAGTGGAGTAAAGGGGTGGTGGACGCATGTCTTCCCATGGATGGGGAGGGTTCGAGTTGATTTGGAGGGGCACCATGGGGAGATGCGCTCCGTGCGCAAGGGCGAGACGAGACGGAACCACGTGGATTGGGGCCTGGTTGAACGCCCGTTCACACCCCGTACTTGGGTCAGGGCTGTGGTTCTCGTCTGCTCCACGCGGACGTCCAAGCGCCACCCTCATGACCTGCCTACCTTGGCCGCGAGCGAAGTAATCGGTGCGTTTGTGGTAGCTTGACGTTCGCAAAATTCAGCCATCGCCGCCATCATTAGTGGGTATCTCGTGGCAATGCAGCGGGGTGGAGAGGCCATGGGTGGTCGACAGTGCTGACGTTGCTGGTGGGAGTTGTAATAGAAGTCAATGTCAATTGTTGCTTCCCTCGGAGAGACTGTATTATGTTGAATGAGGGTGGCGCTTCGGCACTTCTTTGTAACGAGGATGTCTGAAGTTGGCTGCGTGAGAAGCCAGCTCACATCAAACATCCATGCTGTGTTGCGGGCTTCCGTTAGTAGAAGCACCACCGTAGCGCGCATCATGTCGCGAAGCGCATGATACGCCCACCGGCGGTGCTAAGGTAGCAGCTGGCGTTATCGCTCCTGCCCCATGGGACGGGGTTCAATTTAACGCACCTTGTGTCGATAGGTTGCATCGGTAGCTTGCGTCGATAGCTTGCGTTGGTCGCTTGCGTTGGTTGCTTGCGTCGGTAGCTTGTGTCGGTTGCTTGCGTCGGTAGTTTACATGCGCATTGATGCACGGGTACCGACTAGCCAGATCGTAATTTGCGATCCGGCATTGGCTTTGCTTGCTACCCGGATCGCAGATAGCGATCCGGGTAGTCGCTACCTTCCACGTGCATTGATGCGCGGTTCGATGCCGCGGCACGTGCGATGCCACGAAACTCCTTGTAAAGCAAAGCAAAACGATTTGTGCGACAGAACTATTTGAAACCGTCGATCACTTGACCTTTCACTTGAAACCTAGTTTTAATGTAATTTTATCGCTAATTTCATAATCACGACAACTTCTATTGATTATATGGTTTTACAAGGATAGGACGTTACCCAGACGTTGGGAGGTTTGCCACGTAGGCTCATTTCGCCCGAGAATCAACAAAAATCAGCGGGAGTGGTGTGATTCTACGGGTGATTCTTGAAGAGTCCAAAGGCGCAATCCCTAACGTACGTGAGTCCTCGCCACCCAGTTCGACGTGCCGCCTCCCGCCTCCCCAACTAGAATCAAAATCAAAGTCAATGACGCCGGTTCTTCGTCGAAAGGTTGAACTTGCTGGTTGATTCAACTTTGTGTTTTGTAATGACACTGTAAGACTGATCAGTGAAAACATTTGAGGCTTTGCTTGTGCGATGTGGGACTTCGATCTTGGCAATGAGCACATCAGCATGGGTAGTCTTCATCGAATCTTGCGCACGAGTGACCGCACCAGGTCACGTGGGCCATTCGGATGCACCTTCTCTGCCCAACGCGGCCCTCATGCATCGCTATGATGCGTACCCTGCCGCCGCGATTACGAAGAGACGTGAAGATTCCTAAGCAATGGCCGTTGGCCGTCCATCGCCGGCCGTCAGTCTTTGGTCGTCGTCGCGTTGTCGCCCCGCAGGCGTTCAACGAAATTCAGTTCACCGCAACTGACTGCGCTTTGGAAAGCGGCTCTGCCGCGCGATTGGACAGCCGTCAAGGCCGAACGACTGGGAAGTGAGGACCGGCCGCCGGCATGGTCTGACCGGCCGGGCTGTCGGTCCACAGCGGCGGCGACCGTCAAGTCTGGCTGCCCGTGAGCAGCAGCAGTAGCCGCAAGCCGGCGGTGCAACGCGGCCCAGCAAGCGCGTCTCTCTCTCTCTCTCTCTCAAAGTGCGGCTGGCACAGCCTTGTTTCTCTCGTCTTCCCGGGAAAGCGTCGCCTTGCCTTCTGGCCATTGCCCCTGGCGCTGTGCCTTTCAATCAGCTGGACGAGGTTTTACATGCCTCCGTGTTCTCTGCTTTCTGGTTCTTCCATCTCAGGACATTGCTGGACCGTTCTCGCGCCCCGTCGCAAACCTAGTGCATCGTCGTTCCTCTCCCCGTGCTCCTCGCGGCTTCACCTCCTCACTTAGTGACTCACTCCAACGTCACGTGAAGGATAGCACCCGATATGGCGCAGGGCGCCAGCGACAAAGACGTGGACAGGGAAGGCCGGCCCAGGCCCGAGGCGTGGGCAGACCCTCTCTTCGCCGCTCCACCGGGGCTCCGCTCTCCAGGCCTCAATCCTTCCAAGCCGCCACCGCCGCCACAAGCTCCAGCCCTACCGTCGCCCTCACCCGCCGCCGCACCTCCCCCCAACGGCGGAGAACGTGCACCGTCATCACCGGCTTCCCCAGCCAACCCGACTCCTCTCACCCTCTCTTGCGCCGCAAACAGCCCGCCCTCGCTGCTGCTCGCCTCCGACCCGGCCTCCCCGGCCACAACCGCCGCTGCCATTCCCTCCCTCTCGGCCTCCTTCCCCACGGCGGCATCAGCGGACGTGCCCTCAGTCGAAAGCCACCGCAGCCATGGCAACGGAGGCAGCGGAGGCAGCGCGGGCAGAACCACGCTTGCTCCGCCCCGCCCCGCCAGCCCCGTCTCCCCACGTGCCCTTCTTCCCGCCTCTACGCCGTCTGCCTCGGCGTCCGCTGCGGCGCTCAGGGCCTGCCCGGGCTCGCCAGGGGAGTGCGTGCCGCTCTCGCGCCCGGCGGGACCCGCTTCACCCCGAGCAGGCGCGCTAGGGCTGACGTCATCTCCTCGACCGGTTTCGCCCCTGGCGGGCCGGCGGGCGTTCGGTGTAGGGTCAGGATTAGGGTTTGGCCGGGCGGGGTCGCCGCGGAGGGGGACGCAGGCGGTGACGTTGCAGCAGGTGCCGTTGTTGACGCCTGCTGCTGTCGCCCTGCTGAGCCCTGTCGCTGCGGCCGGTGGGTCTGCTTCTGCACTGCCCGGCAACGCGCCCCCAGGCACACCTCCCTCCGCCGGCCGCGCCTCACTCTCCCGGAAGCTTCCGTCCAGCCCGGACAAGGCGGCCGAAAGGGCAGCTGCTCTCGGCAGCCTCTCGGCAGACGCCGGGAAGAAACTTCGCGTGCTCCGCGACAACAACTTGTCCACTGCGGCGCTGGCGAGCTTGGCTGCTGCGCCGGCTGCAATGCGTAGCGGCAGCCGTTCTGTCCAGGTCGTTGGCTGTGCTGTGACGAAGGTGGGCGCGAGGGACGTCCTCGCTGGTATCGAGCCACTGGGCCTGGGCCCGCCGGCCGTTGGGCCCTCGTCGGCGTCAGGGAAGGCCCTCAGTGAAGTTGGCTCTGGCGGCAGCCTCTCCTGTGCGGCGTCTGCTGTCGCAGCAAACGGTGAAGCACGGAGGCAGATCGTGCTGGGATCGCTAAATTCTGCAGAGCGGGCCAAGTGGCAGGCAGCAGGTGGGTGCAGCAGAGCAGTCGGCACTGCAGCAGGGAAGGGGGTGGAAGCCTCTCTTCCCCCCGGGTCTGGCGAGGTGGCTGTTGAGTCGTCAGCGGCAGCGGCAGCAGCGGCAGGAGGTGGGGGTGGTGGTGGAGGTGGAGGGGGTTCCCGTGCACGGCGACGGCTGTGGACAACGGCGTCGGCTGTGCCGGGTTCAAGCTTGAAGCCTGAAGGGGCCGCTGCTGCTCTGGGCCAAGGAGCAGAAGCGGCTGGTTCGGGAGTATGCCTGGACGGTCCCTCGGGAGGTGGAGGGATGCAGACGCGGCCTGCGACGGTGTGCCGGTGCGAGTGCTGCGTGTGGGAGGCTCCGTCTGGTGGAACCCACAGGGCCTCCCTCCCCCCCACCCTCGTGCCTATGGAAGGCGATGCCGTGGCTGCCGCGTCTGGAGGCACTTCAGTGGCCGCTGCAGAAGACACGTGTGTCAGCGGTGGACGGGCTGGAGCTGCTAGAGAGCAGCAGTCTTGGTCCAGCAGCATCGCAGCAGGGTCCACCGGAGAGGGGAGTGCAGGAGGTGTGGGGATGGCAGGGGTGGTGGCATCGAGTGTAGAGTGTGACGTGGCTGCTCCAGCAACACCGGACGCCACGTCGCCCGTCCGCGGAAAGCCGTCCCCCTCCATGGTGTCGGTGGCTGCTGCCACCGCGGCAGGGAGCGTGAGAGAGCAGGGGTTGCAGGGATTGTGGGGAAGGCCGAGCGAGGAGGCGAGAGGCGAGGTGGACGACGGAGGCAGCGCTGGCCAACCGGCGGCCTGTGGTGGGGGGGGAGGGAGGGCTGGGGCACTGGGGAGTTCTGCTGGGGTGGCAGCTGGGTGTGTCTCCCCACAGTTGCCGTCGAGGAATCTGGTGCTGCTGCACACCAGTGCACGCTTGGGAGCAAACCAGCACCCTGTCGGCATGCGCATGGCGGGGGCAGGCAGCGCTGGCAGCCCATCGCGGCGGAGGGATGATCCTCTGTTTGCATGTGCCACTCTGGCTGCCGCCAACCCAAGCCTATCTGCTCCACTGCCGCACGGCGCGGTTGCCCCCCCTGTGGCTGCGGCAACAGTCATGCCTGCATGCACGCCGTCTGGGGACCACCCTGGTGAGTCAAAGAGGGCGGGCGGATCGCACAGGCAGCAGCATGCGGCGCACCACCCATATCGCCATGCTTTTGTCGGCTCGCCCTCGCGCAAGCCCCTGCACATCTTGCACGGTCATGCACACCAGCCGCAGCAGCAGAATCAGCAGCAGCAGCAGCAGCAGCAGCAGCAGCAGCAGCAGCAGCAGCAGCAGCAGCCTTACCCTCACAACCAGGGCCCCACCCAACGGCCAATCCTCTGTGGCCCATTTTCAGTGCCTGGCAGTTCAGTTGTTCGGGAGGGAGGCGTCAGCAGCAGCAGAAGCAGCAGCAGAGGCGTTGTCGACGAAGGCATGGTTAGTGCGGCAGAGGAGTTGTTTCTCATGTCTCCTCTGCGGCTGTAGGTTGTTGCATGGTGTGGTTGTGCTGCACTCTGCATCCCCGCTGGCCCTTGGTCACACCCAAGTGGCAGTCTGTGTGCATGCCTCGCTCATGCACAATTGTCATGGTCAGATAGGGGAGTGAAAACTGTAGAGCTCTGCCAATTTGTGTTTTGCTATCGGACTTGACGATGTCCCTCACCCTGTATAGCTTGGAACTGGCAATGAAACATGGATAACGTGGTTTATGGAAGATGAGAAATATCTTACTCGTGCTTTCTGCACATGAAAGCAGTTGTATGATACGATTGAGTGAATGTATTGCAATTGACCTCCATACACACTACGACAAATTAATGCTCACAAGTATCCATGAGGTATGCTTCATCACTTGACCATGGTGATGTTATACATTATGCAATGGCGAATGTCACCATGTGGCTCCATCTTCTTCAGACTAGTGACAGACCTATGTTGCGAGGAACCTGTTAGCTGAAACTGCAGTTTCCTCTCACTTCGCCAGTGGGGTACAGCTATGTGGGTGAGGAGCCTTCGAATGGGCGTAATACTTGGACATTCATCAGTGTTGAATATATTTCTTAAGACAGTTTGCAAACCGCCTTAAAAAGGTAGTTTCTAAAGACGGGTTGCAAACCGTCTTAAAAAACATTCTTTTTAAGACAGTCTGCAAACTGCCTTAAAATACAAATTTTTAAAACGGTTTGCAAACCATCTTAAAAGAGAAATTTTAAAAACGGTTTGCAAACCGTCTTAAAAATATAAACTTTTAAGACAATTTGTAAACTGTCTTAAAAAGTTTATTTTTCAGTGTTACAGAGAGAGTTGCTCAAACTGAATCCTCCTGCAGAAACTAAAACCATGCCAGTCTACTACAAAAGCATCAGCTACATAAATCCTCGTTCTGATCGATGTACTTCTCCCAAGAGGCATCAATGATCCATACCATACCAACTAAAATTCCACAGCACCGGGAGACTGTCCAAATGGCCATGCCCAGGCGAAAAACCCCATCCAGTAACCAAGAACTTGTGCCAAGACCACGTGGTAGGGACCGCAAAGTATCCCATTCATTCCAAATTGCAGACCCTGTAACCCTAAAAATGACACAAAATGTATGTTATCTGCAAAAATGTGAACATTTCTTTCGCAACTCGGCTCAGATCTCCGCACTAAGGTGTGCTGGCAGGAGCCAGACTCACAGTTTCACCACACAGCAAACAGCACAGCACGTCCATCGCAGTCTTACTCTGTACTGAGATTAAAATTTTACTCTCACTCGTACTGAGAGGGCGAGATGACGTCGTCAATCTTGAGGATCATCTTTACCACCTGAGTGGCCAGCAGCAGCTGCTGCTTCTTCCCAATGAGCGTCTCAAACACCGCTTGCTTGCGCATGTCGTTTGTGCCCACGTCGAGGCAGTCCACGCCAAGGTATGGACAGCTCTCCTGCAGTGGACCCC
>SZWC01031023.1:0-23265 GCA_023375785.1 Penium margaritaceum | reverse complement strand
GGGGGGGGGGGGGGGATTGATCCTTTGACTTTGCTTGGTCCACCGCCGTCACCACCGCACCCCCCCTCCCCCCCGCTCTATATGGTGAAGGCATGTGGGGGTGTACATTGTGGAAGAGGCGAGAAGTACACAAATGGATGTCTTGCATCTTCTCGGAACGGGGTCTTTTTTGCAAGGAGAACACGCAACCAAGGGGTTTGATAAACCCTTCAGTTCCGGGGTTTGCGACTTTCTTTTGAACGGTTTGCATCGTGTTTGCGAATTTGCATCTACAACTGCATTTGTGCGAGTGAGAACCAAATGCCCTCCGGAAAACTCAAACCGAATGTATGGTGACTGTTTGATTATGAATTGCTAGGTTTAAGCTGATTATCAGCTTGACTGTCGTGTGACAGTCATGCTGATGGTCGGATCAATTGTTGCGCGAGCGTCAGTCGAGTTTTTGTGTCAGATCTTGACAGCTTGACTGCCGCTCGATCGATCAACAATCGCGCTCTCGCTCGTTGGACTAACAATTTCTGTAGGCAACAACATTTATCATTTTGAGATAGGTGAACGTCTTTTCGTGGAGGGCACTAACTGAGGTTACACAGACAACATGTTGCTTCAGGTTGCAATACAAAACAAATCAATCAGATTTTACAGAAATGAAGGTACAAACCTACTTTTCAACAGCAACCTTCTAAATGTCTCATGATTATGAAATGTAGAAATGTTCAAGGTCGCATGAAGAACTTTGGTTCAAGTATCAAGACAAGTCAGTACATACATTTCTTTCTTACAAACTATGCAAACCATCCAAGAGCATTTGTGGATACATCTTCACCTCTTATTATTGCTTCGATAAAAATTCCATGAATCTTCTTTGGATGTGCACATAGTTTATACACACTAATTAGAGTGTATCTTTGAAGGGTGATTGGCCATAAATGTCAATCCTCGCCACCAAAAAAAGTGGTGGTGGGAGCGGCAGTAAAGGAAGCACCGGAAAAGGCAGGGACAAGAAGGGTGCCAAGAAAGGTGCATGCCACAATTGTGGCAAAGAGGGCCACCAGGCACGTGAGTGTCTGGAGTAGGCGACAGCCAACAACAAGAACACCAAAGGCAAGTCGCTCCTCAACGGCAACAAGAACCACTTCCTCAAGAATGCCAATAGGCGGTTTCAAGATTCCGAGGTCGAGGAGCACACCCAGGTTGAGAAGGTGGGGTTCATCAACTACAAGAAGTCCTCCACGTCAATGATGGTTGCAAACAACAAAGTCGAGCCGGCGGCCAGCCAAGGTCACTTAGGGGTGGAAGTCATGGTCGGCGGTAAGGAGTTGTGTACAATGCGTGATGTGCGGTACGTCCCTGCTGTGGCTGAAATTTTGAGTGTCAGCTGCTTCACAGATAAGGGGTATGAGGTGCTCTTCCACATGATAGGTGCAGTGGTACGCAACGACGGCAACAATAAGGTTGTGCTGGAGGCAAAGCATGAGGGTAGTCTCTACATCATGGATATCATGGTGATCCCTGTGGCATCGGACACAGCAGACTTGCAGGAGCGCATTGTCAAAAAGACCAAGGGAGGAAGCGTTGATCTAGAGCTCTGGCAGTGACTGCTGGAGAATTCAATGGTAAAGCGGAACATGGTGTACGGTCTTGTCATCAACAGTGCAGTAGATGCAGTAGCAAATGCAGCAGTACACAGAAAGTGCAAGCCTTGCATTTTGGACAAGGCGCGGCACAAGCCGTTCAACAAGAATGAGAGCCGTGGAAAGGCCTGTTGGAGTTTGTGCACAGCGATGTGTGTGAACCATTCAAAACATCATTAAACAGCGGCTTGAGATACTTCTTCACCTTCATTGGCGACTACAGGAGGAAACTCTTCGTGTACCTCCTGAATTGGAAAGGTGAGGACCTGACCGGCTGAAGGAGTACGTTGCAACGGTGGAGAGGGAGACGGGCCAAAAGGTCAAAGCGCTAAGAAGTCACAACAGCGGAGAGTACGTGGGCTGTAGCGGGTGGATGAAGCAGCAAGATATCAAATGGGAACTCACTATGCCATACTCACCATAATCTATCAGAGTAGCAGAGAGGGCAAACCAGATGCTGTTAAACATGGTGCGAAACATGCTTGTGGATGCAGGGTTTCCGTGAGGGTTCTGAATAAAGGCTGTACGTACAGCAAGCTACACCATCAACCTCACCCTAACAGCGGTGCTAACGGGTAAGGAAGGTTGGAAGATACCGTGGGAGGTTTGGAGCAGACGTAAGCCAAACATGGCACACCCCAAGGTGTTTGAGTGCAAGCCACACGCGATGGTACAGGCGGCATTATGAGGCAAGAATAAGCTGGAACCTCAGGCAAAGCCGTGCTTATTCCTTGGCTACGAGAGCGTGCAAAAACACATACCGGGTGAGGGACCCGCACACGCAAGAGATCATCCGCATTGGTGACGTCGAGCTCGACAAGTAGCAAAACTTCAGCAATAGCGGTTATGAAATGAGCATTGGGAACACTCCAAAACATGAGGAGTGGTTCTAGCTCCTTGACTACAAGAAGGAGCCAGCGGACGTGGACGTCAAGGATGAGGCATCAAAGCGCGGCAGTGTAGCAAAGGCAACAGCCGACGCGGAGGACTCTGACGCCAATGCAGTAGGGCTGGAGATCTCGCAAAATGATCTATCGCATCAGGCGGAGATTGCATCAGGCGTTGGAGGAAAAGCCTCTAGACATGCCGCCCATCCGGTCGATGTTTTGCCGGAGTGGGAGAGACCTTTGGGGAGCCACCCAGTCTATGTTTGGCCAGAGCGAGTGCAGCCGGAAGGATTGCAGTAGAGTGATGAGGCACCACCAAACCTTCTACGGCCTAGTGGGAGGAAACGGAGATCGGAGAAGCACTTTGATGCAGACACCGGTCAAAGGATTGGTATGACGCGGTTTATGTTGGCTGCAAAATGGAGCCAACGACCATACAAGAGGCACTTGAGCGGCCCAAGGAGAAGTGGTGGGACGCTACCATCAAGTTGGAGCTGGCGTCCGTTGCTAAATGTGGCACTTGGGAGCTAGTTGACAGGCCAAACAACGCCAAGTTCATCGACTCAAAGTGGGTCTTCAAGACCAAGTTCACAAAAGGTGGACACCTCCAAGGCGTGGCTTGTGGAAAAGGGGTACGCACAACATAAGAGCGAACACTATGATGGGACATTTGCCCCGATCACCAAGTTCACAAGCATCCAGGTGATCCTTGCGGTGGCAGCCGCAAAGGATATGGAGCTCCACCAGATGGACATAAAGATGGCCTTCCTCAACAGCATCATTGAAAAAGAAATCTACATGGAGGCACCAGAGGGGGTGGAGGCGCACGAGGACAAGGTGCGCAAGCTGTGGAAGTCCTTGTATGGGCTAAAACAGTCGCCAGCTTTATGGCACAACTCGGCTTCAAGCGCTGTGAGGTGGATCACAGCATGCACGTGCGGCACAACACGAATCTCCATCAGATCGTTGCACTCTATGTGGATGATATGATCTTGTACTTCTCAGACCTGCCAGGCCTACAGTAGCTGAAGGAGCATCTAAACAACAGGTTCTAGATGTCGGACATGGGGGAGCTGGAGTTCTACCTCAGGATGAGTATTATGCAAAACCTGAGGGCGCGCACGCTGGAGCTAGGGTAGTTCAAATACGTGGCCAAGGTGTAGAAGCGGTACGACATGGAGGACTGCAAATCAGTGTGTAGTCCTGTCTCCACAACTAGTGAACTGAGTGCGACAATAGCGCTACAAACAAAAAAAGAGTGGGAGGATATGGCAGGGGTGCCCTACCAATCGGCAGTGGGCAACCTCATGTACGCCATGGTGGTGACTTGACCGGACCTAGCCTTCGCGGTAGCCCATGTGAGCAGATAGGTGGCCAATCCATGACCACTACACTGGCAGGCAGTCAGGCGCATCCTTCGTTATCTGCAGGCGATGCGGCACTCGTGCCTGAGGTTTTACAGCAAGGGGCGGGCAGACCCCTTGCATCGGTCTGTTACACAGACATAGAATATGCTCATGACAAGTGGAAGTCCACATCCGGCTATGTGTTCTTCCTTGCTGGTGCAGTGATCTTGTGGTGCAAAATGAAGCAAGACTACGTCACCACCTCCATGGTTGGAGTATATTACATCGCGCTAGCTGAGGCGATGAAGGAGGTGGTGTGGCTCCGTAGGTTGCTGGGCGAGCTGGGCGTGCCGTGGCAGGAGCCAACTGTGGTGCAAGAGGACAACACCGTTTCCATCTTGCTGACCACCAATCCAACGCAGCAGAGGAGGACAAAGCACATCAACGTGCGTTGTCACTACGCATGGGACATGGTTGAAAAGGGGTAGGTGGTGCTGCAGCACTGCGGCACGCACAAGACGCTTCCATTTGCTTGACAAAAGCAGAACCTGTGTCCTGGCACGCGATGAACATGGCTGGACTTGGGATGACCAGCTTTGATGGGCTGGAGGGTGCAACGGAATATGAGTGAGAGCAAGTAGGAGCAGCGGGTATGACAGGTGCAAGGGGGAGAAAATTGAGAATCTGTCCCTCCGCATGCAGAACTACGGCACCAAGAGGCGCCGAAGAGCTTTAGAGAGAGGAAATTCCTTGCAGTTGGATCTAGCGACTGTAGGATTGCTCAGATCCTGAAATGGAGGATTTCTCCTGAATGTTGACAAGGTGGTCAATCTGGTGGACAAGTAACAAGGGAGATATGAGCCTCCAATGTTGGGGTCTGTGTGGCGGCTCAAGGAGCTGGCCGCGGTGTGACTTCCCATGAAAAATCGACCAGACCAAGCAACAAATGTCCATCTCGAGATTTTGCTCCAGAAAGACTGCCAAGGCGTCCGGTGAGTAATCCACCGGATCCCATGGTGCAGGTTGTGACTGAGGGAAGTGGCCAAAATCCTGGCTCGGCGTCGGAAACTCAGTAGTACGTTTTGTTACTCGGGGACTTCATTAGAATTCTGACTGCAGGTCCGCAGATAGGTTTCAAACCTCTTTACACCCCATCACCAAACTCGGCCCAAAAGTAGGGGAGGTGTGTCGAAACAGTGCAGGGGACCCCTACATCATGTGCAATGGGATCTGCGCCATGGGAAAGGTGCTTCACACATGAAAGAAGGCGCCATGGCATGTGCATACCATGGAGACATTAGGCGTTTTTGTGGTGGGTGAGACCTGCACTTCAACAAGCGTAACTTGGGCTACACTTTGCCAAATTGTACAAGGTTTGGTGCGTTGGAGTGCTCATGACAAGCCCTATAACTTTTCAGATCATGTTGATGCTACATTGACTTTGACTTCTGACTTTTGGGATCAACGTCTAAGCCAGAAAGTCGATCAAAGTCGACTTAAGATTGACTTGAATAACGGTAGTGGAAAAACACTTGTGAGGTGCTGATTCCAACGCACTTTGAATCACCAAATTCCGTTGACATGTGGGAGAGTTATGGGTGTTCAAAGTTAGGGTGTGCATTTACACCTGTTGCAACCCCATGTTGTGTAAAAATGGCTTCAAATTGCATCATACAAATGCTACCCATGTAGCATACAACGTTTTGAAGTATGATATTGTAGTTTTCTTTACTAACGTTTACATAAGAAGCATCCATTGGAATGCAAACAGATGCTGCACAGTACATTGGAGGAAAACCGACTTCCGACTTGG
Organism: Penium margaritaceum; assembly: GCA_023375785.1. Classification (NCBI taxonomy): domain Eukaryota; kingdom Viridiplantae; phylum Streptophyta; class Zygnematophyceae; order Desmidiales; family Peniaceae; genus Penium; species Penium margaritaceum. The sequence goes on along the minus strand of SZWC01031023.1, from coordinate 17,585 downwards.
CTCATAAGAACCCAGCTTCCAACTTTTGACATCCAACTTGGCCACTGACTTTGACTTCCCAAAGTCAACATGGTGTTGATGTACGAAAACTAATGCAAGATTGTTTTATTACCTTGAAAAAACTGATTGTTTCTAAATTCCTGCTCACATAGCGTGAGGCGACCAGACAGCTGATGCTAAGTCTCAATTTGTCCAAAATGAAAGACGTGAACCAATAGAGGCGATCAATCAACAATCAGGACCGCACCATGCGGATTTCCCGACAAGGTCTCCCTGGTTACCTCCTTTTTTGGCCCTGGTGCATTTGGAACCTCTTGAAATTGAACCCGGATCACAAGTGGTGGAGTATCCCGTCACCCATGACGGATACAATATTCCACCTGCCCAACACCCGAATTTAAGACCAGGAAAACGTTCTGAACAGTCACTCAAAGCAAGCAATTGAAAGCTTTCTCTTGGATGGAAAACTCCAAGGAATCCAAATAAATAGTCAAATCAGTTTTTCAACCACACCCTAGTGGTCGAACCCGGTAATACAATCAATGCCACTCATGGCAAGGAGCAAACCATGTCAATAGTCTCCCCCTTGCACCGTAGCCTTGATGTCTTGTCCTTGGAACCTGAGGCATTTCAGACCTCACAGCGCAAACCGAGCTCGATGCAGCTTGTGTCGTGCCTGTCCTTGGGTTGTGCCTTGGTCATGGCGTCCGTGAGCAGCTGCATTTCCCTATGCAATACCACGTTTTGGGTGAGGCTGATGGCACTCATGTTGTTTGCATTGGGTACCATCTGCTTCTTGTACATCACCCTGATCTCCTTAAGCAGCCGATGTAGCCACAGCGCCTCCTTTGTGGCTTCTGCAAGCGCGATGTATTCTACTTTGATGTTGGACGGTGCCACTCATTCTTGCTTCCTGCTTTTCCATGAAACTACTACACCACCAAACACAAACACGTACCCCGATGTTGATTTCCATCATCCACATCACCAGCCCAGTCAGCATCGGAGTAGCCAACCAACTTGAGGGAGTGGTCACGTGCTCCCCATCCAAACACCAGCCAGCACTGTTTTTTACCTTTAGGTAGCTAAGGAACTACTTCACTCTTTGCCTATGCAGCCACCCAGGGTCAGTGACATAGCGGCTCACTTGGCCCTCCACAGAGGCAAGGTCGGGTCACGTCACCACCATGGCGTACATCATACTCTCTACTGCAGACTTGAACGGCACACCTATCATATCCTCCTCCTCATCCATGCTTGGCCCCATGCTCGAGCTCAGCTCACATGTGCTGGTCATGGGTGTGCCGATGGGTTCGCAATTCCTCCATGCTATAGAGCACCTCTTGCACATACTTTGCCCGTCCCATCTTCAGCGTACCTGGCTTGCAGCCCCTCTTGATGGCAATGCCAAGATAGTACTCAAGCTTGCCCAGTTCAATCATTTTGAACTTCCCAGCTGTCGCTTCAGGTTCCAACTCCTCCATATCGGATGACACAAGGATGAGGTTATCCACGTGAAGAACAATTATCTACTTCTGCACGTAAGAAGTGTGATTTGTCTCATAGCGCTTGAAGCCAAGCTCATCCATGAAACCGTCCATTTTCAAGTACCACATGAGTGGCACTTGCTTCAGCCCGTAGAGTGCCTTGCAAAGCTAGCATACCTTCCCCAGTGGTGTATCCGCCCTTTCCACATTAGACCTCCTTATCCACATCACTACTGAAGAATGCGGTTTTCACATTCATTTGATGGAATTCGTAGTCACGTGCTGCCACCACAGAGAGAATGGTGCAAATGGAGGCAAAATTTTCCATCGGTGCAATTGTTTTCTTGAAGTGTTCACCCTTCCACTGGACGTAGTCCTTCCCCACCAGCCACGTCTTGTACTGTTCTACCTTCTCCTCTTTTGTGAGCTTCTTCTTGTAGATCCACTTGGAGTTGATAACCTTCTTGTCCTTTGGCCTGATGTTTGGCTGCCAAGTTGCATTCTATTCATGGGAGGCAAGCTCAGATTTCATAGGCCCCTCCCAGTCAGCCAGATCCTTCTGCCGCAGCACCTCCTTGACAGTCACGGGCTCAGATTTTGATTGGGTTGACTCGAGTCAACCCAATCAAAATTCCCTCCATAGCATTGTACCGCTTTGTCATCCTCTCTGTGCATCTGTTTCTCCAAGGCTACAAGTATTGAGGTTGCTACTGCTGCTTCCGCTGCTGCTGCTGCCCTCTTGTGGTGCCACTCACAACATTGGACTGCTCCCTCTCTCTTGGGGACCGTGGAGATGCAGGCTTACTCCCCTTCTCCTTGTTCATCTCCACTGCTGCCAACACTTCAGTCTCCTTGTCCAACTCGGCTGAATGCAAATCAACCCTCTGCCATCCCCCAGTTGGTTCCCACTGGTTGCAGCCAATCAGATGTTACCCTTGTTTGTGTCTTCTGGCGTCCCCCCCTTGATGAGTTGCAGCCACTCCCCCCGCTTGGAGAGTCCCACCTCTTTGTTCATCCAATGGCTTTCCTCGTCAAACGTGATATCATGACTCTTCACAATCTACTACCTCCATGGATCAAAGATCTGGTACACCTTGCTCCCACTCTCATTTCTGACAAAGATGCACCAGCAAGTCCACGATACCAGTTTGCCCTGTTCCTCCTGAGCCTGCACAATAGCATGTGCAACGCAGCCAAATGTGCGGAGGTGAGTCACTTTTGGCTTCCTTCCTCTCCACAATGCTTGTGACATCTTCCACACCCTGGAATCCCCGTCGTTCAGCAGCTTTGTTGGCATCATGTTCTTGATGTACGTTGCTGTCCGTGCCGCCTCGCAGGAGTACTGCTGTGCGAGGCTGGCATCACACAACATGGACCAGACCATGCTGAGGATGATGCAGTTTTCCCTTCCAAGTGCGTTGTTCTGCTGTGGACAATATGACGTCACTTGTTTCCACTTGATCTCATTGCTCTTCATCCACCCCGAGCAGCCCTTGTACTCACCGCCATTGTTGCTGTGGAACGCCTTCACCTTCAACTCCGTCTGCTACTCCACTGCCACCATGAACTCTTGCATGCACGACAGGACATCGCTCTTCCTCTTGATGATATAGAGGTAGATCTTGTAGCTCTGATTGTTGTTGAATGTCATGAAGTAGCGACCGTCCCCGATGGAGCTCCTGAATGGTCCGCATACATCATTGTGTACCACCTTCCAACTTTGCCGTTGCGCATGTCCCCTTGACAGAAAATGACTGTCGTATCACTTTGCCCATGATGCAAGGCTCACACATGGCTTCCTTTGTTGGCACTAGTGGGTGTGGAGACACCCTCAGAGATGCCTAGCCCTTGCTGATGCATGCTACCAACGTTTTGAGAAGCCAATGGACACCAATGGTGAAGAGTGAGTTCAAGGATCACAAACTACGAGTGGGCAGATACCCGTCGCATTCAGTTGAACTGAATCAAAACATTTCTCAATAACTTGGCATAGTGAGATTGCATCACTCCTTACATCCAATGATCTAGGTTTTCCAACGCATCCAAGTACACCCGAATAGGTGGAGTAGAGTCCCTTCTACGGCCATCAAAGTAATCCTTGTTGGAGCTGTCCACCATGCCTTGATCGCTAGGCTAGGGGAGGTGCTTCGACGTTGACCTGTCAAAGCAGCCTTCTTTGTCCCAAAAGTCAAGGAGAAGATCATCCTGGTCAATGAGGTCTCCCAGGTTATCTGCTTTGTGGCTTTGGTGCATTTGGAGCCTGTTGGAGTTGAACCCGGATCACCAGTGGTGGAGTATCCTGTCACCCATAATGGATACAAGATTCCACCCGCCCAATACCCACATTTTGGGTTAGGCTAACTTTTTGTTTGTAGTCCCTCAAATCAAGGGATTCACAGCTTGCTCTTGCATAGAAAATCCAAGAAATTGAAGTCTAAAGTTTGATAACTTTTTAAACCACTCCCTAGTGGTCAAACCAGGGAATTTGATCAACGGCACTCATGGCAAGGAGCACACCCTGTCAACAGGGAGTTGTTCCATTCTTGATGGTGAAGAGAGTGGCTAGCCGAGGTGGAACAGCCTTGCCAAGCCGGCGATGAGATCCTGCACGTGGTGCCAATACGCAATGACGGACCCGGCGCCACCCATCCCGAGGTTGCTGAATCTCTGCAGAATGCGACTGACTATGACCCTGCCAGAAGCAAAGTAGGGACCTGTGAGTGTACTCCATGCCTCACGGGGGTCAGGGTTGGTGCCAAAAGAAGGATCACCAATGAAGGGCTTGAGATGAGTACAATCACTATCCAGTATGGTGAAGAGGAGGGCCATACCTGCATGGCCTACGTCAAACATCTGCTTGGGGTTGGGGGGATCCTACTTCAGGATGTAGTAAGGCTTGAGACCCTCACCCTGAGCCCATAGGAAAAACAACAGTTCCCAAGATGCAAAATATCTCACCTCAAGGTGGGGTGGTAGTGTCTCAAAACCCTGTGGCCTGCGCTAAGTGTTGGTTGCACTGCCTGAGGTTCCTAGGACTCTAGAGACAGATTGTTGCTCCTGTTGCTGCAAAGCTACTATCTGTACTATAGTGGAGATCTTTGGACCACGCAGGCTAGGAAGATGCGGCTTAACGGACGTAGTCGTCTAAGCAGGCTGTAATGTGGCTAGGAGATTGTGCAAGTCATCAGCCTACTGCTGAAGAGTGGCGACCGGTCTAGTTGATGGCATTGCGCTGGCAGAAGTTGTCTTCGTCGCACCAGCACTACCAGGTCTGGCCGTGGTGTTGGGTAGTGGACGTTGCCTAAAACTGTTTCTACTGTTTTGGAACTGTGAAGGCTACAAAAAAATGGTAACCATATTTGCGGATAAGATTAATAAAGGATAATAATGACCTTGTTGTTATTCTTCAAAAATACCCCACAAGCTACCGGATATCCTTTTTGGGGAATTTACTGATCTTTCCTGATTTTCATCTCTTATCTGCTAATGGTAGGTGGCCGGTAGCCCGTCTGAGCTGCAAGGAATCCTGTGTAGCTTCTCCACAGCTTTTGCGGCACCTGCCAAGATGCTGCTTCTGTTGTGATGCTGGTGTAGGCGCCGCGGAGCTACTACAGATGTCTTGCGATGATGCCCCTATCGTTGCTTCTGTGTGCTACTACTACGATCGCCCGGAGCTGCTACTACATTTGCTGCTAGTGCTGTTTTTCCTCGTGCTTCTGCTACCACTATTGCTGCTGCTTCTACCACCGTTGTTTTTGCTGCTACTGCTCTTGCTGCTCTTGCCACGCTGTTACACCTGCTGTTGCGCACTGCTCCAGTTATTTCATAGCTGCTGCGTCTGTGCACTGTTGCTACTCTTGCCGCATGGCAAGCTGCAAGCAAACAAATGAGCGTGAGTCCAAATTTTGTTTTACTTTTTCTTTCCAGATCCTCTCGTTTCCCGGCATGGCGGTGCTGATTCTGTAGCTACTGATGTGGCTGCACACGGCAGGGAGAGTACGTCGGGTACAGACATGGGAAGAGGTTAAGTAAGAAACGGGAACGCAGTAGGAACAGTTCTTGCTGCGTGGCAGTGCCGTTGCCACGTAAGTCAACTCCAGCATCGGCGTTGTGCCGCTTTCCGTCTGCCAAAGCGGGACGGCTATGCTACCATCGCAGTGGGGTCAATGCCAGCATTTCTCCAGCATTGCGAGCATTTTGAAGGCTGCCACCAGGCAAGGCTAGCTCTGCCGAGAAGAACCCGGTGGTGTTTCCCCTGCACTGGTGCGTATGGGGGTCCGCCAACATTGACTGGCACCTATACGCCGCTGCTGATGCTCAGTATGCTGCATCTGCTACGCTATGGCTCTCATTCCAAAATAGAAAGGATATTGCGCTGGTCTGGACATGACTATATTCTGCTGCCTCATGCACTTGAACTGAAGTGTGTGGCCTGCTGCATCCAGACTTAGCACTTGAGCAGCGCTGGCTGCTAAGCTATGAGAGAGGAGACTTTCACTCAAGACTAAGGGCCAAAACTGCAGCTGAAAGTGAGTAACAACCAAGTTAACAGCAAGGATGAGGTGTGCTGTGATACCTCTCCCACACTAGCCAAGACCCTCACCTCTGTAAGGCTTTTCACTAAGAAAACCAGCTAGTAAGGAAAATGCACTGTTTTGTGGCCTGTGGGGTTTTCTCCGTGAGCCCTGCAAGAGTGTTGTTATGTCAGTCTTCATGACATCTGGACTTGATTCTTCTCACATGCAGGGAGGCTACGGTGATCGACGGCTACTTTGAAGGTCTGAGACTCATCTTGCACATCCCTACGTGGACACAAGAATTTTCTCAATGGCCAGTTCTCGAGGGCCAGATTTTCGACAATATCACTTCTGCTCTTTCTCATCTTAGTTCTGTAGAGCTTGCTTTTCTTCTTCCGCTCCTTCTTTCGGTTTGTCATTCAGCCACCCGAGTGACCCGTACTGTTGCCAAGGTCTGTTTGGTTCCTGTTTGGTAGCTGTTGAATGTTTTCTTGAACTTTCCATAGGCCAACTTTTGCGCAGTTTGCATGTACGCTAGCCTGACCGAGGGTGGAGGGGATATCCGTCTCTCTTGCTCATTTTTCAATCAGTCTCTTGCATTTTCAAGTGTTTCTTTGCCGTCTTTCTACCTTCTCAAGTATCATCTGTCATGTTCTGTTCTATCCAACGTACCCTCTCACACAGATAATTACTCAGGGGGTTTCTCCAGTCCCTCATGGTTTTAGAGGAGTAGAGAGACTACAGTGCTACACTCCACTATGTAGCGTATAGCAGCAGCACCAGCAAGGACTTCTTGGCTAGGCTGGCCTGGACAGGGCATGGCTTGGTGGGACATAAAATTCCTGGTGACGTTGAGGCCCTGAGATTATGGATCATGTCTCGGGGCCGTCCGGCCCCGAAACGGAATTCTCCGTCTTGTGGTTTCGTGATCAAGAAGCCACAAGATACAGGACAGGAGACAAAACGTGAAAAGCAGTGATAACATGTGAAAATGCATAGGATGATGGTGCACTGCCCAGATAATGGGCCAGAAGATGCAGGCACGTGCCATGCTGCCAATCCTCAATCCATGCATCACCCACACTTGGACCAGCCAACGACGCTCACAATGGGACCCATCTAACTCACAATGGTAATCACTGTGTCTTTACTGCCAAACTCACAACACAAGAGGTATCTGACGGTCGATGATAAGGATGGCAGATTGATGACGGAGAATCTGTGTGTAATTCATGGGATCTGGACGTGGCCGTCGGAGGAGAGGGACAGCGCACACTAGAGGTAGATGTGGATATAGAGAGTAATAAGGGAGGAGAATACACCACCGACAGTGGTCGGATAAACACTGGGACTGAGTAGGAAGGCTTACAAGAGGCGCCAGGTGGTGGTAGCACAGGTGATGTCATGTTGCCAAAGAAACGATAGTGATTCGGAAAACCGTAGGACAGAGGGTAGATGGTCCCTCGGCACATGCAATGTGTGTCAGTGTGGGATCGCTAACCCAAAGAAAGGCCTACGGTAGGTTTACAAGGAGAAGGGAAAATATTAACGCGTCTTGGTGCTAGTTCTCACAAAATCCGGTCTCCCAAGACATTGGGAAACATCCCCACATGTCCGGGTCTCGACCAAGACTTGTGCAAGGGAGGTCCAAAGCGAGAGGAAAGTTAGAGACAAGAAAAAGGAGAAGAAAGTTAAATTTTTTTTACATAATAAGAGAAGACAGCAGCTGCTAGGGGTGGTCATAGAGAGTGGGCTGGCAAGTGGATGGACACGGGTTCACTCTGCCCATTTATTTCTCTTTTGATTGGTCTTGAGCATCAAGCCAGTCGCCAGTTGTCTTGTGGTCAATGAGCTCGTCCTTCGACGGGACTGTTCATGACGAGCCCATCAGCCACAATGTGACAGGCCAACAAGAAGCAGTAGGAATCTGTGATATAGCTTCTTGATATTGCTAACGCATACGCTACTTCTGCTACTCACGCGGTACGTGTACCTGGTGCAACAACCACTCCTACTACCTGCTGCTGGCTGCCACGAATACCACAGGCACTGCTATCGTTGCTTCTGTTGAGAGTTGCTGTGGATTGAAAATGTGGCTGCTGCAAGCTGTGAATGCTGCTGCTGTGCTCGTGTAAGGGGTGAGGGTGGTGACAGCTGCTCCTTGTAGCTGCATTTGCTGTTACTCTTTGCTGTACGCACCAAATGCTAATGTTGCAGACAGTGAATGCTGAAGTTAGTGCTGCTCTTGTCAGTGCGCTAATGCAAGCTGATGTGATGGTAGGGGGACAAGTAGGTGTTTCTGCTACCGTTCCTCCTACCGTGAGGATCACTACGTCTGATTTTACTACTATAATCTTTGCTAACTGATCTTTGGGAAGTATGCAGCCGCTGTTACTGCGGCTTAGCTGTTTCTGCATGTGTGAGCTGCCGCTGTTGCCCTTGGCGATGCTCATTCTACTCCTACTTTAGTTGCTAGGGTCCGCTGCACTATCTATTAATGAATGTAGCTACCACAAAGGCTGCTTCTACTACTAGAGCATTCTCCACAGTGGCTGAGTCAGATCTGCAGTTGTTGCTGTTGTGGTTGCATTCGTGGCTGCTGCTGCTGCTGCTATGGTAGCTTTGAATTGGGAAACGTTGCCGCCAAGATGCCAGCCGCAATGATAGAAGCTGTTGAGAATTTTTGGCGACGTTCCAGCTGGTTGTTGCTATTTTTATGAAGTTGCTGGTACATCAAGGACAGATGATGTGCGTGCCGCAGAAGGGCTCCAATTATTCTGTGAACGGAAGTCCTTCTCTGTCACATGCTCATTGAGACATTGACCTCGCCCGCGAGCGAGCTCCTTCAGCGAGCTCGCTTGAAGAGCTCGCTCAAGGAGTCGAGCTAGACCAAACCAAAAAACAAAGGGGGGAGAGCACAAGGGGGGAAGGATCCTTGAGTAGGGCACCCCAAAAAACCCCAAAAGGGGCACCCGAGGTGGTGACGCCTGGATTAGAAAAAAAAGGGAACAAAAGAAAAAGGGATTGTTTTTTGTTTTTTGTTCATTTCATTATTGTGGCTTGAGGCCACTACCGTCGGCTGATGATGGGAACCGCTATAGCAGTAGCCGTTGTAAGAGTTGCAACAGTAGTAGCAGTAGCAAAGGTGGCTTGAGGCCACAACCGTCGGTTGATGACGGCACCCGGTGCAGCATCGGCAGCACCGAAGCCAACTTGAGGTTGCAGATTGCGATATCGCCATTGTGTGGCGATATTCCAACATTATGGCTAAGGTTGTGGCTGGGATTGACGACATCATAGCCCGTCTGAGAGACATTGCTCCACTCGTATCCCTATATGTGGCTCTTTGCGCCACCGGGATTGAGTGTGTAAGACTATCACCCACGCTCAGCTCTTGACATGAGCTATGCAGTGTGGCCATAGGTGTTGCCATCGCCATGGTCTGTGCCTGAGCTTCAGCCGTGGCGGCCACCACAGGTACAGTGGTCGATGTAACCGTGGCACGAGTCCCACTTGTCCTCAGGGTTTTTGTGCTATTAGGGTCGAGATAGGCAGCATGGCTGGCGCCAGTGCCGACAGCGCCCTCCTGGGTGGCATCCTCCTTGAGTGTGATCCTCTCCACCTCCTCCATGTCGCACACATGGGCGTTTGCTCTCACTGAAGGGCCATCTTGTGCTTGTGCCGCGGCTACTACAAGAACGACATCGCAGTAGGCCTCTACGTCTACCTTTGAACCTGCGTCCGACCACTCCACGACGGATGACTGATCCTCATTGAGGAATGCTGCCTCGTCCTGGTGGTCCATCACCTAATCTTGCTACCCAGCACTAGCTGTCTGAACCACTTGGGCGTCTGCTGGGGGTGGAGTATCAACAACCGAGCCCGCTGCTGCTCCTGGCACCATGGCAACTGTCTCCACACCAGCTAACGCAAAAGCGCAAATACCGTCTGGCATAGCTCCTGCATCGGCCGTCGTCATGTCATCCGCTAGGGTATCAAGGAGTACCATCTCCATCCCTGACTGCGACTCAGACTCAGACAAATCCTCCTCCAACAAATAGTCTAGATCAGGGCAAACGTCTCCCCCCTTGAAACCCTCCGCTAGTTGAGTTTGCTCTATAGCATCATCCGCCTCAATCATCCTACACTGTACAGCACTCGCCTCACAAATGCCAAGCTCTGCCGTGGTTGTGAGTGGATAAACCATCCCCCACACGACTGACACCTTAGCAGGAGCTGTGGGGATTCGGCAGACCAACCAGTGGACAGGAGACGAGGGGGTCTCGTCACCTAAGACTCCTCCCACAGCCATGTCTGATGGTGTTGCCTGTGCCCGTGATGTAAGACGAGAAGCCCGCTGCCGCGTACGGCAAGTGCAAGAACAAGTGGTGTGGCAAGGAACTGGGGGTCCGTCCGTCAGTATCATGCCAACAGCCTCCAAGACGGAGCGGAGGGTGACGGATGTAGACGAGAGATCCAGTATGCTAGCATCGTTAGAGGAAGGGATGCAGGATTGGGAGGAATACGAGGATGAAGTGGGAGGCGATACCTGCGATGGGGTGGCAGCTCGCCCGAAGTTTACGTGGTGAAGGAGTTGCTGGACCATGCGCTTGAGGTTCCAGACCTCCATGTGTAGGGCGGCCATATCACCACATAGAAGCTCTATGGCATCACTCAGTGATGTATCCATTCAAGGAGAGGTGGGTTGACCCAAGCGCTTCCGCTCCGTGGTCGACAAGCACAAGCCACTGGTGGCTGGAGCGGCGGCGCACGTGCAGAGTCTCATGGTCCAGCTCCGGGAGGCCAGCAGCCGCTGTTACACCGTGGATGTTCCAGCACGTCAGGCTGTCAAGGAGTGTGTGGAGGATGTACACAGGTGTCTCGAGGTAGCTGAGTGGTATCCACAGGATGCACGTCTGGGATACGCGGACCTCAAGCAGCAGGTGAATGATGGGCTGTGCACTAGGGGTCACGAGGAGCACCATGGTACTGATAGCACCTTCGATGACCATGATGTTGCCGCAGATGCAGCTGTACCTACACATGCCGACGTCTGGCCAGCAGCTGACGGCCAAGCGACAGGTGTGTCATGATAAGCAGGTGCCTTTGCAGCAGTCGTTCCTATAACCCTAGACAACTTAGGTGGCGACTCATTCTCTTGCGCTCCCGCTCTACCAGCACCTTGTGGCGCTGCGGTACTGGAGACGACGACTGACGTAGAGGACGTCGACTTGTGCGATGAGCAGGCACAGCTCCACTCCTTCCTATGGGGCGAGACTACAAGGCTACATGACGCTCGGGCTCATGCCAATGCGCACACTATTAAGGGCCAACGTCTGGTTTGTTTCATGACTGACCGTCTACATGTCGTAGATATAGCAAGCCAGTCCGCTGCCACATCAGAGCTTGTCAAGCTCAACACGTGCTTCAACGCTGAGGAGGCCATGAGGCAATATGCAACTCAGCAATTAGAGGCCATACAACAGGCGACTGTTTTGGAGGAGTCCCTTAGCGCTACACCAGTCATACCAGCAGATGACAATAGTATTGACGACTACGATAGCGATGACGATGAAAGCAATGATGAAGACAGCGATGACGCCGCTCCAGGGTGAGGCTCTGTGCGAGCACATCCCACGGGCATCGTCTTCACCCTTGCTATTGCTGTGGAGGGGTATGCGGCCATGGTGGAGCCGTACTCCCTCCTCATAGATTGTGTTGGCAGCAGCCATCAGCTTTGCTCGTACTGTCAGCCTCTACAGCCCAGGGGGAGTGTTGGTGTGTGGGCTTTGGCCTGACACCCTTTTGAGGACAGCGAGGTTACTTGGGATGTGGTACGATGCTATGGCTGAGGTTTTGTTGGTTGAGACTCGCGCACCTGGTAAGTTCTACCGGTGTGATGTGGAGACCCATTGCCTCAATGTGCTATGTATGATCCATGCAAGGTTATGCTGGTCAAGACCCGCATACGTGTTGAGTTTTACTAGTGTGACGTGGAGACCCATTACCTACATATGTTATGTATGGTCCATGCATTATGTGGTTGAGACCCGGACACCCAGAGACATTTTCCGGGGTCACGAGGAGACCTTGTTTCTCTATCTCTCTTGCATGATGTTTGACACATACGTGTGTGATTGACTTCGTGCATTATCAAGACCTGGACACTTGGTGGGATGCACCATTGCCACGAGGAGACCCTGTGCTGTGGTACGCTTGATCAGTGCTTGCTATGATTGGTTGCCTGAGCCATCCTTTCTTACCTTTGCTCACACATTGTTATGTTAACAGTTGTGTCAGCCAGGGGGAGTGTTGGTGTGTGTGGCTTCCACCCGTCACGAGCGATGGCCAGGAGAGCAGCGATACAGAAGAGCGCAATGACATGGTCCCCGATGCGGACCCCAGAGGCATTGACGCATCAGCGATGGTGGGCCACCCACTCGGAGCTGATTGAGGACTGCCCAAGCGTCGCGGATGTTGTCTCAGACCTCTTGTAGTTTTTTTGCAGGCTATCCTTGATGCGGACGCAGCTGGCGCTGGAGCACCAATGAGTGGTGGCTCCATCCACCAGCAGCTGCCAGAGAGCTGCCACGACGCCCTGGGTGCTTACCGGGGTGCTTTGCGGTTTTTTGGCAGACGCTAGAATTTTCTTGGTGGACAGGCTCTTGAGCCCATTTTTCATGTTTTGTATTTTCTTTCAACCAATTGGTGCTGGACTTATGCGTGTGACCAGTCGTAGCGTCTGCCTTGAAATTCTGCATCTCTAGGTTTAGACGGCGCAGCGTTCTGATTTGTCTGTGCAGAGTTATTGCCAAAACGGTGTTTCTTGGCCGGTTTTAGGAGAGACCTTCCACTGCTGCATGCAACACCTGTCATGCGGCAAGTATTTATGCTGTGGACTTGTCATTTGTTATCTCTCTCTGCATGTGTTTACTAATGGAAGCACATTTGACATTGAGTCATGTCCTCTAGCCCTTGCCACTTCGCGTCCGACCTATGTTGACGCCGCGGCTGACTGAGCGGTGACGCCTAATCAGTGGCAACCGTGCTAGGATGCTTCGTAGAGTATTCTCAGGTATGGCATACGTATTCACCAGTGTTCAACCTTCTGTCGTATGTGAAGATCTCCACTCCTTGTACCTTGCTCTTTAGCATGTCGGTATGTACACAGAGAGACCCATGTCACACTGCGGATAGCGCCGCTCAACCTGCACGTCATTCCCATCCACACCTCCTCGAAGGTTTCCTGTAGGTTTTCCGTAGTCACGGCACAGCCGCTTGTCCGCTGCCTTCCTAGCCACCTCCCTTTGGTAGTCTGCATGCCTTGGGTGGTCAGGGCGCCATGCTCCTGATCAATCTGCTAACCTTGGTTCTTGGCATGGATTCCCCTCTTCTTCCTCCTTTTCCTCTTCCCTCTCTGCCACGGGTGTATCGCCTAGGTCCCGCTTCTCAGAACCCTTTCCGTCCTCTTCTTCCTCTGGTGGTATCATCCAGAGGTCTGACAGGTGTTCTCCTTCACTTCCGCCCTCTCCTTCCTGTCCTCCTTCAGTAGCGTCACTTTCTTCCTTGTCATTGTCCATGTCCTCTCCCTCATCTTTACTCTTAGCTCCCTTCCGGCCTTCCTCCTACACCTGATATGGTCTGGTGGATGACATTGCCGCAGCAGCTGCAGACCACGTTTTTTGTTCCTCTGCAAAGGTTTTCACGGCATATGTAGCAGGGACCGGTATTGCCGCACACGTCCCTTGGGGATGTGGCCCGTCGTCCCTGCTCCTCCCTTGTTCTCACCTCTTCTGCGGAATGTTCCTGCTGCTTATGTTTCTTAGTCAGCTGCAGCCCTTCCACCTCCTGTTTCTCCGCAACGTCCCTCTGTGCCTCCTCCGTGGCCACCTGCCGGACCAGTTCTGGTGCTTCCTCCATCAGTCTCTCATCAGCCATAAGCTCCGCCATGCGATACGCAAAGACTTCTGCAGGGGTCCAACCCGGTGGATCCGTCCCGGAAGGCAGCTTGTTCCCAATCTGGCGGATGTGTGGTCGCTGCTAACCGTGTTTCGTTCATCCACCTGAGAAAAGGAGAAAAGGGCATCCAGGGTCAAGGTTTGGCGGATACCAGGTCGACGGATAATCCACCTGCGATTGACCGAGGCGAGAGATTCCAAGGGGTGCAACTCGAACCTGGGAAGCGACAGGGCGCGGGGAGGGCATTTGAATGGATATTGTTGTCCAACCGGACTTGCACGGGAGGAAAGAAGATGGCCCGAGGCTTGTATGATGGCAACGGAGCTGAGCCAAGCCTCAGAAAAAGGAGCAGCAGTCAAGGAACCTCACCCTAAACAATGCTCTGATGTGCAAGCTGCACCAACCAGGAGGAGTGCAGTGAGGGCAATGTGGATGCGATAAGAGGAGGAAGCCGGGAAGAAGGACGCTGCTGACAGAGACAAAGCGAAGAAGTCATCACTGATCAGAAAATATGCCAACAGATTCTCTATGGAAGACGCTGACACTCGCCATTGATTTGGATCCTTGCAAGTGTTCGTCCTGCAGACTCCATTGCACGCGCAGTGGCCGTCAGCCAGACTTAGAGATTACTGACCCTTAGTCAACCCAGACCGTTGAGCGGGACCCATGTCGTGCCTCACGACAAGTTAGAATAGAAAAGACTGTCAGGAGAAGTGTATGCGCGTGCATAAGCGACAGGCGCCCCAGGCGAGGAGGGTCGCGCGAGAAGCCCCGGTGGCCGTCTACGCCATTTGCAGCTGCTACAATGTGCCACACCGGTTGAGCCTTCACACGGTCCTGGGCGTGATGTAATGGTCGCACCACCCAGCTGGTGGAGCCGCGGAGCAGTTCTGGCAGCCATGGCTGTAGGGGATGCCTCGTGACAACAAGCCCCGACCCGTGGAGAGCTGGAAGGAGGTTGCACGCGACGTTGGATGCCGGGCTGCCGAGGCAGCTGAAGAGCGGGCCGAGGCGTAGAAGGCTTTCCAACGATACCAGCAGGAGCTCCACCGACTGCAAGAGGAGGGCCCATTCCGCTCTGATTCCCGTACAAGCCGTCATGCGGGTGGCCCCCTTGCACTTTGTCGCGCTATCCCCATGGAGATCAACCAACTGATCGCCAGCTGGGTCATCGTTGTACAGGGATAGGCTCCGGTGGGTCATTTGTCGCCGGAAGAAGGTTACGGTTTGCGGGTGTTGTTGGGTGGTGTTTAGGGGAATGGTTGTGTGTGTGAGGAAATGGTTTTTCTGCATTGTGTGTTTAGGTGGACTGACCTCAAAACAGATTGATTGATCATATGCTCTCATTGCCCCTTTGCTCATACTTAGGTTGAGTGGTGATAGTGACGATCCGGTGAATGATCAGCCGTAGATCAATTGATCATTTTATCGAATTGCCCCTTTGCTTGTATCTAGGTTGAGTGGTGTTCGTGACGGATCCGGTGAATGATCAACCGTAGAATTGATGTGTGACAAACGTTGGAGGAATTGTGTTAAGAAAAATGGTGCGACACCATGAATTGTATCAAATAAATCTCTGTAAATTGACTGGGCATGTCTCATGTATGCTCTCGTGCTAATTTGACATATCATCCACCGGCAGAGAGTACATGAATAAAGTGGACAAGGGGATTTGGGGGATTATAGTTGTGTCGGATTGACCGGATGTGTGGATGTGATGTGATTGGGAATGTCGATGCTTCAGAGTATCGGGGAAACAAAAAATAGCCCATTGGGGAAGAATGTAGCTCGAACCAAATTGGAGAGCTATCCCTCACATGATTTCAGACCCAGCTTCAGCCGATGGCAAAAAAGGGTGTAATAGTATTAATGGTATGGTGAGCGTGGAGATTCACTTGTCTTCTGTGACGAGTGTGGCAGGTACCTTCAAATCGGTTTGTGGTTCAATGTGGATTGTCCAACGTATCTTCAATCAGCAAAACAACATAGGTGTAAAGTTGATTGTCTGCAAACCTGATCTGCTGATGGAGGATCCTAAAGGAAGGCTTACCCCTTGGCCAGCACCTGCTGCACGCCATCAGGCGACCCGTTCAACAAGATCAGGTGCTACACTGCCGGGGGATCATCCGGCGACTGTACACGTGTCTGTGGAAACAAGGCCTGCAACATGAGGCATGCCAAAACTGTCTAGCGCTATGAGGAGAAGAGCCTGAACAACCTTCCAAGATTGGATCCCAAGTTTATGTGGGATCCGGTCGATGATCAATCCCTACCGCTATACAACAAAGAGAACAACATGGACCCAGAAGAAGAGGAACTATTTCACCTCCCGCGCCTCGAGGAACTTTGTGAATGGAAGGCGATTCGACAGGCGCGCCTCACGGAAGAGGACGATGGGAGACCGGAAGATGATGGAGCGGACCAACGCGACGGATTCCATGAACAACATAATTCTATGCAGATGGAAGACTATATCTCCGATGCGAACGAGGAGCCTGTAAGTGATGACAAGCCCGTCCTACTCCAGGAGGTCGTCATGCCCAACGGGAGAACCTTGTACGAGGTTGTAGATATGACGCCCCTATAGGAGGTGTCATGGCGCCTTGAGTTCTCCACACCAAGGAGGTTCTCTCCAGCACCTTCTATCAGGGGCAAAGCAGGATATGACGAGCCGCATCATCCCCAGGACGGCTAGGAGGAAGCATACAACAGAAAATAGGATCATCCTTAGGTGCAGACCCTGCATGCCATGCATCAACCAGTCTCCTTTAGTCGGCAAGGCTCCCCGTCTCAACTGACTCTCAACCCGCGGTGACTAGCTTCTGAAAGCGGCATACCCTCATCACGGGCCAGGCCAGGGGAGCCGAAGGGGCTCCAGAGCGGCAAGACAGGGAGGGCCGACAACACGGGGTATCCATGGGGAGTTCACATTGACCAAAGGTGTCCACTTCCCTACAAGGATGGAACCCCTCCAGGATTACCTCATGTGGCAAGAAAACGTTTTGACCATGACGGACCACGCCAAACGGGCCGTTGCTCAGAAGGGAATCCGTGTTTCTTCCAAGGTTGGAATGACGGAGTCTGCGCATGATTCTGTAAGGACACGCATTCTGTCAACTGTCCCAAAAAAGACACATAACACGCCCCAAAGCAAGTTGATTGTTCCACCTCATCGTCAAGCAAGAAGGTTGGGGGCAGTTCCAATTGTAGGGCAGCTTCAGAAACAATCCTGAACAGTAGTTGGATTCACTGGACAAGGATGACAATGTTGGCCTGAGGGTGAGTGTGCACCCTGGAGGGTCCCTAGTAGTGGCTGGTTCACACCACCAACTGTTTTTGGAGAGACTGAAAATATGGAGGCAACTGGTTCCAAGGATGGCAAAATCTGGTCAGAGAGTGAGGCAATAGTTTTGGCCTCAATTGGATGGAAATTAACACTTGATCAGGGCTCACAAGCTGTGGCATTTTATAGCCACTGATCTGAGCTTTCCATACCACCAAAGCATGCCAGATTTGGAGCTTCCTAGCAGATTCTATGGCTTCTAGAGTGCTCCTTGGTAGGATGTCCTTTTCCCACCTAGGAAGGCATCCCTTCCCTCCTCTAGAAGCTTCTGCCCCTTCC
>SZWC01031020.1:4785-15432 GCA_023375785.1 Penium margaritaceum | reverse complement strand
CACTGGTTGCTGGAAAGGAAAGCACGTCGCACTGGTTGCTGGAAAGGAAAGCACGTCGCACTGGTTGCTGGAAAGGAAAGCACGTCACACTGGTTGCTGGAAAGGAAAGCACGTCACACTGGTCGCTGGAAAGGAAAGCACGTCACACTGGTTGCTGGAAAGGAAAGCACGTCGCACTGGTTGCTGGAAAGGAAAGCACGTCACACTGGTTGCTGGAAAGGAAAGCACGTCGCACTGGTTGCTGGAAAGGAAAGCACGTCACACTGGTTGCTGGAAAGGAAAGCACGTCGCACTGGTTGCTGGAAAGGAAAGCACGTCACACTGGTTGCTGGAAAGGAAAGCACGTCGCACTGGTTGCTGGAAAGGAAAGCACGTCGTGGTCAGCGCGCTTCCAGTGGGTAAGCATGCAGTGATCGCGCCCGATGCGCGCCTCCTTGTTCCAGACGTGCAGCTCATTCTCGACCCTCTTTCTCTCGGGGACGCTCTGATGAACACCTTGCTTAGCGTCTTGCGGATGAGCAGGTCAGCAGCGGTGCAGCTTTCAGCTTCTGCCTCCTCGGCAGCATTTTGCGAGGATGCCAACCCCCTACCCTCATTCTGCTACTGCTGCTGCTGCTTCTGCTTCTGCTGCTGCTGCTGCTGCTGCTGCTGCTGCTGCTGCGATGTCTCACCAATGTCGTCTCCGTACTGCTGAAGGAAGTCCAGCACTTCCTGGCAAATCCGCTCGGGATGGATGTACCCGTCCCCCTTGTAGGTGACTTAGAAATAGCCGAGCTTGAAATGTGGGTCAGTGCCGACGTTCACCAGGTCGGTGACCTGCCCCCACTTCTCTCCCATCTTGGTCTTGCCCCGCTGACAGCGTCGTAGAGGCTGACAAGGGTGCGCACCTTTTGCATGTTCATGGCTGCGCCGTCCTTGTCGACCATGTCCTCTTCAGTCATGTCACCACTCTGAAAACGGTCCGGCATGGTCGCCGTCACCTTGTAGATGCGTTCAACCTCTTCGAGGGCATCCATGACCCACTCAAAGCAGGGGACCACCACTAAAACCGCCGCATAATCACTGCTGATCCGCTCCGTCACCTCCATGAATGGCTCGAGAATGGAGGTAAGCACCTCCACCGCGTCCCACTCGACGTCTCTGGGCACATCTCTGCCAGCGTTCTGCGTGCGGAGCCAAACTCCAAGGTGCACTTTCGTGGAGACGGCCGTCTCCAGCATCGCCATGGTGGAGCTCCAGCGAGTGGCATAGTCGAGGCTGAGCTTGACGTACTAAGGACCGCGCTGGGCCTTCACATGATCCTCGAACATGGCCTCACGAACCGCCGCATAATCACTGCTGATCCGCTCCGTCACCTCCATGAATGGCTCGAGAATGGAGGTAAGCACCTCCACCGCGTCCCACTCGACGTCTCTGGGCACATCTCTGCCAGCGTTCTGCGTGCGGAGCCAAACTCCAAGGTGCACTTTTGTGGAGACGGCCGTCTCCAGCATCGCCATGGTGGAGCTCCAGCGAGTGGCATAGTCGAGGCTGAGCTTGACGTACTAAGGACCGCGCTGGGCCTTCACATGATCCTCGAACATGGCCTCACGTTGGGGGCTGGAGTTGATGAACCTGACGGCGTGAGGAGCCTTGTCCATGGCGGCGTCAGGAGCCTCGTCCATGGCGGCGCCCATGGTATGACTCTCAACCATTGTATGACTCTCAACCATGACATGACTCTCAACCATGACATGACTCTCAACCATGGCATGACTGTCAACCATGGCATGACTCTCAACCATGGCACCCAGGGCGAAATTGAAGTTGTTTGCAAAGCACTTAACCTCCTCTCGGGTTTGAAGCGTGGGTTGCGACGGGCAAGATGGTCGAAGGCAAATACTCAGTTGGCACATGCATCGTCCATGGTGATGAAGAGGATGCGGTCCCATAGACCCTAACCATCACGGACGACCTTCTCGAACATGCTGCAGAAGCCCTGCTGGTCCGTGTGGGTGCGCATTGACTAGCAGAGCTGGTCCGTCGGGGAAAGCCAGCAGTGCGGAGCGGAGGGTCCATGCGTTGTCCATCCAGCGGACGGTCACGGAATAATACTGGTCATTGGATGCTGCAGTCTAGCCGTACATCATGAAATTGACACGGCTGCTGCTTTTGTCGAGGAGCTTGCTCATGGCATCATGGAAGCGCTTGCGCGCTCCCATGATGTCACGCTGGAGGGTCATGTGGCTATGGGTCTTCGCCGCTTTGTTTGCATGGTCAACAGCCCTCCTCAGCCACAAGTTCTGGAGTTTCGAGAAAGGGACCTGCCCAACGATGACAAACTTCCAAAGGCATCCACGGGAGAACTCCGGATCGAACCTCGCCTGTCCAGCCATGGCGCGACCGATGGGGGTGTCGATGATGTCCGCGACGTCGCCTGCCGTTGGGAACTTTCCCTTCCAGCGACCTTGTACGCGACCTTGAACGTGTGTTTGTGGATCACGCGCACGTGGTTCCACATGGCCGTCATGTTGCGATGCGTCACGGAAATCCATGTGCCCTCGGACGGGCTTGTCGTTGCTCGTGCGGCCGGGATACAACTTACCGAGGGCTTTTCCCTCTTCCCCGTCGACCTTGTCAAAGCACTCCCAAATGGACGAGCAGTCAGGGCACTTGTGCGTGCCAAGATTCTGAAAGACAGCTTCTTGCTCAGACGGGCGGTGGCATTGGTAGGGGGCGTTTCAGAGGTGACGCCTGAGGTGGGGAGAGTCTGGTCTTCCTCGGATGTGTTTCAAAGAGTGCCGTCAGCGACGGGGTAGTCGATGATGAAGCCATGCCGGCAGTATGCCAGGGTTGTGCATGAAGAGGTGGGATGTCAATGAGGGTTGAGTTTGGGCCTTCTGACAGCGTGGTTGCGTGCCTTGCAAGTGCACGCCTGTGTGCTGGAAGGCAGCGGACGCGGCTTGCGAGCACCACGGCATCGTGGTCTGTGCATTGGAGGAACCACAGGTGGACATAGTGGCCAGAGAAAACCACTCATCGACATGGTGAACGGACAACTTGCCTTGCTGGACGACAGCATGTGGTTCTCTAATGAACATGGATGCCACATGCTCAAAACACATCGAAACAAAAAAGTAGTGTAAAGCAAACGGAAGTTTGAAATACAAACAGCTGTTTGGTGCCGAATCCGCACCAAACTGTCGTCGTCGGCTCCGCGAGTACCACAGGGTACTCGGACAATCAAGGACTACACGTGGTGCTCCTTTAGACCGAGTACCCCATGGTACTCGTCCATAGCAAGCACCACGTTAGGTACTCGTCCATAGCAAGCACCACGTTAGGTACTCGTCCATAGCAAGCACCACGTTAGGTACTCGTCCATAGCAAGCACCACGTTAGGTACTCGTCCATAGCTAGCACCACGTTAGGTTCTCGTCCATAGCAAGCACCACGTTAGGTACTCGTCCATAGCAAGCACCACGTTAGTTACTCGTCCATAGCTAGCACCACGTTAGGTACTCGTCCATAGCAAGCACCACGTTAGGTACTCGTCCATAGCTAGCACCACGTTAGGTACTCGTCCATAGCAAGCACCACGTTAGGTACTCGTCCATAGCAAGCACCACGTTAGGTACTCGTCCATAGCAAGCACCACGTTAGGTACTCGTCCATAGCAAGCACCACGTTAGGTACTCGTCCATAGCAAGCACCACGTTAGGTACTCGTCCATAGTAAGCACCACGTTAGGTACTCGTCCATAGTAAGCACCACGTTAGGTACTCGTCCATAGCAAGCACCACGTTAGGTACTCGTCCATAGCTAGCACCACGTTAGGTACTCGTCCATAGCTAGCACCACGTTAGGTACTCGTCCATAGCTAGCACCACGTTAGGTACTCGTCCATAGCGAGCACCTGCCATGCTACTTGAGCATCCTCACAGGTTCTAACCTGCATGCAGCGTCACTCACACGTACATGCTACCTGGCGAGTACCATGCGAGTAACAATACTCGTTTGTGCACCCTTACCATCTGCGCGTGTGTGCGTTTGCATGTGTGCATGTTTGCATGTGTGTGTGCATGCGTTTGTGGGGTGGCACTGATGTGCTGCGATGTGATGTCGTTTGTGGCAGGTGATGCCAGAGATGTGGTGCCGTTTTGACCGTATATGGTACCCCCACAGTGGCATTCTCGATGGCACGGACACGCCACAGCCCTTCCTGTGCCCGTTGGACCACATCATCGAGGTGCGTGCATGGCACGACACCATTGCGTTGCGTAGCATTGCACTGCATTGTATTGCACCAAGGCGCCACGCAGCATGACACTGCATCACACAGCATGGCGTTGCATTGCGTTGCACAGCACGGACACGCCACAGCCCTTCCTGTGCAGGAGTCGATCTTGTGAAGGTAGGAGCTGTGCAAAGCGTACACTGAGTGACACGGTCTGCTGATGGCCGCTTCAGTGGGTGTGCCAAGCCCAAGAGCCAAACATGAAGCGTGGCAACCCATGCAGTCGCCGGAGTATCAGCTCTTGTGCTCAAAAGACTGCTGCTCTGTTGTCTTGTGCATGTTGCCCTTGCTTTGGCTTTTGAGGATGCGGGTGCTCCTCTTAAAACACAGTTCCGTTTCTCAAGCGTCTTTCCTTGTACCCACTTTGACACAAGTAATGCTGTTCCTGCGTTGAAGTATGCTGGCCAAAGCTTGTGCTCATGCGTGTGCCCATGCATGTGCCCATGCATGTGTCCATGCGAGTGTCTATGCATGCGCCCATTTGCACGGTGGGACATATGCCTCTTCATCCAGGTGCAAAAGATGCTGCCAACACACGTTATGAACCCTGCCGAGTTTGGCTACCCTGTGCCTTTCCGAGAGTACTCCTTCCTTGAGAATCCACGCACGCCTGATGTGGTACGTTAAGCTTCTTTCTTTTGTGCCATGGCATTGGATTGCGTTGCATTGTCGTGCGTTGCGTTGCATTGCGCTGCGTTACGCCGCGTCGCGTCGCGTTTCGCCGCGTGGCGTCGCATTGTGTTGTAGTGCGTTGCTTTGCGTTGTGTTGCGTTGCGCTGCGCTGCTTTTCGCTTTGTTTCATTGCGTTGCGTTGCGTTGCG
Source organism: Penium margaritaceum (assembly GCA_023375785.1). Lineage (NCBI taxonomy): Eukaryota > Viridiplantae > Streptophyta > Zygnematophyceae > Desmidiales > Peniaceae > Penium > Penium margaritaceum. The sequence continues at coordinate 10,335 of SZWC01031020.1, read as the reverse complement.
TTGCGTTGAGTTGCGTTGCGTTGCGTTACGTTGCGTTGCGTTGCGTTGCGTTGCGCTGCGCTGCGTAGCGTTGCTTTGCGTTGCGTTGCATGTCGTTGTGTTGTGTTGCACTGCATTCCATTGCTCTGCTTTGTGTTACGCGGCATTGCGTTGCATTGCATCTTGTTGTTTTGTATTACATTGTATTGTGTTGGCGTTGCATTGCGCTGTGTCGCATGGCAAGGCTTCTCCTTCCCCTTTAAGTGCTGCATGTCATCGTGCATGTACGACGGTGGAACCGCAGGCTGTGAGGACGACGAGAATGACTGTGTTTGCAGTCCATGCAGCACATGCAGGTGGTTAGGCACATGAACATGTGAACATGTTGTGCGTTTTTTGTGCCACAGTCATTCAGCAGGTTTTAGGGGCCGTCCTGCATGCCATGTGCAGCATGATATGGCATGGCTTGGCATTGAATGGCAAGGCATGGCATGGCACGTTATGGCACGGTATGGCGTGGCAGGTGTTTGCAAAGAAAGCAGTGGTGCAGCTGTGCGATGCCGACGATGCAGCCTGCGAGGAGGGCAAAGTGGAGGACCGCCCGGATGGTGGCAAAACCATCTACCTAAAAAAACAGCCCTCGCAAAACACGGTAAAACATCACTTGTTGTCTGCTTGTCCGTTGTTCGTTGTGAGCAGAATTTGTCAGAGGCACAAGAGCGAACGCAGGTCTGAGCTGCACGTGAAGTGTGATTTATCATTTGAAAGCACGCATGGACACCCTCTATTACTTGGGCAACGTGATTCATGTCGCGTCAACGCGTGTCATGTCGTGTCTTGTTGTGTCATGTCATGGTGTGCCATGTTGCAGTGTTTCATGTCGCGTCTTGTTGTGTCATATCATGTCATGTTGTGCCATGCCGTGTCAGGTCATGTTGTGTCATGTTATGTCGTGCTGTGTCATATGACTTCATGTTGTTCTATGTCGTGTCATGGCCTGTCATGTCATGTCCTGTTATGTGATGTGATGTGTCGTGTCGTGCCGTGTCGTGTCGTGTCGTGTCGTGTCGTGTCGTGTTGTGTCGTATCGTGTCGTGTCGTGTCGTGTCGTGTCGTGTCGTGGCGTGGCGTGGCGTGGCGTGGCGTGGCGTGGCGTGGCGTGGCGTGGCGTGGCGTGGCGTGGCGTGGCGTGGCGTGGCGTGGCGTGGCGTGGCGTGGCGTGGCGTGGCGTGGCGTGGCGTGGCGTGGCGTGGCGTGGCGTGGCGTGGCGTGGCGTGGCGTGGCGTGGCGTGGCGTGGCGTGGCGTGGCGTGGCGTGGCGTGGCGTGGCGTGGCGTGGCGTGGCGTGGCGTGGCGTGGCGTGGCGTGGCGTGGCGTGGCGTGGCGTGGCGTGGCGTGGCGTGGCGTGGCGTGGCGTGGCGTGGCGTGGCGTGGCGTGGCGTGGCGTGGCGTGGCGTGGCGTGGCGTGGCGTGGCGTGGCGTGGCGTGGCGTGGCGTGGCGTGGCGTGGCGTGGCGTGGCGTGGCGTGGCGTGGCGTGGCGTGGCGTGGCGTGGCGTGGCGTGGCGTGGCGTGGCGTGGCGTGGCGTGGCGTGGCGTGGCGTGGCGTGGCGTTGCATGGCGTGGCGTGGCGTGGCGTGGCATGGCATTCTGCCGTGCCGTGTCTTGCCGTGCTGTGCCGTGTCTGTGTCCGTGTCTGTGTCTGTGCCTGTGCCTGTGTCTGTGTTGGTATCCTAGTCCGTTTCCATTTCCGTGTCTGTGTCCATGTCCGTGTCCGTGTCCGTGTCTGTGTCCGTGTCTGTGTCCGTGTCCGTGTTCGTGTCAGTGTCAGTCTCCGTGTCCGTGTCCGTGTCTGTGTTGGAACACAGAAGCATGCGGTGATGATCATTTGGCATTCCGATTGCCTCATGGTAGAAGTGCCTTTCTCTCATGGACATGTCCGTTTGCGCTACAAATTCGAAAAGCAAAGCTAGTGTTACCTAAGGGGTTGGCTTCAATGAAGAATCATTGAATGGTGTTGTCTGTGGTGGCACAGATTTTGAAGCTGCTTCAGCCGCTATCTGAGCACAAGCTGCTGGAGTTTTCGCAGATTCAAGACTCGTTTGGAGCGTGGGACGTGCAGGTGAGCCTCCTGCCGTCTCTTGCTCGTGTGCCGGATTCAGCACACCTGCACTTCTGCTCTTGTGCTTATACCTTGCCTTGCTCATGGCTTCTCTTGCTCATGCTCCCTATTGCTCATGGCCCTTTTGCTTGTGTGGCGAGTGCAGCACAACTGCCAAATGTTTTGAGAGGGACAGTGCAGCTGGTCAGTGGTTTTGCCTGTTAGCTCACTGTTCCTCCTGCTCATGGATGGGACGTAGGCAACAGCCAGAAGAGAGAGGAGTGAGGTGGGTCCGTTTTAAGCTGCATTTGGAGCACATTTGGCCTTGTGGTGGATGGTGCATTCATGGCTCACAGCACAGTACAGCACAGCACAGTACAGTACAGCACACCGCAGCGCAGCGCAGCACAGCGCAGCACAGCACAGCTCAGCACAGCACAGCACAGCACAGCCTTTGCACGGTCTTGGCATCGCTCTGTGACGAGTGTCACAGAGTTTGGTGCTCCAATGACTCATGCTGAGAAATTGCCGTCGGCGTGTGTGTGTGTGCGTTGTTGTTCGACTCTGCTTGTGCGGGGGAGTTATGGCAGGTGGACGGCGAAAAGTTCAACCGCCGCATTCGACAGTACACTGGCATCTGGTGCTGCGTCAACGCGCAACCAGGTGCGTGCTCCATCTTCATGCTGCATTGCTTTGCTTTGAATTGCATTGCATTGCTTTGTTTTGTGTCATGCGCTCTACGGAAGAGGCTCCAACTACCCCCTCCCTGAGACCTAGTGGGCCCTTCAGCACAAACGTTTAGCCTGCAGTGGTCGGTCACTTGTATGATGACCGAACTTAACCACCTTATGACTGCTTGCAAGCAGAGCAGCCGGACTGGTTGCTTTGCACCATGGCGTGATCGTGGGAGTGTTTGGTGCGAATGCGTCAGCAACAATGTTGCCATGTTCCCATGTTGTCGTTTTCCATGACACTCTAGTGGCATCGCCTTCTTGCCTGAAGTCGCCTAGGCTGGTCTTGACATTCTGTTGCATGGCGTCTCGTCTCTGCCTGTCATTCATGGTCTGTCCCATGTTGCAGCTAGTTTCTATTGCAGAGGTGGTTCAAATGATAGGCATGTCAAGTGCTTTCCTGCGCTCGTGTGAGACCTGTTTGCAGTCTGCCTTCTCTTGCCCATCGCCTTCATCCAAGTTTGCATGTCAAGGCATGCGTCCTGCATTGAGCACTTGCATGGCGGCACATTGGTGCATGGGTGCATGGGTGTATGGGTGCATGGGTGCATGGGTGCATGGGGGTGCAGGCCACATATGGTACGACTTCTTTGCCAGCGAGAAGCCAGACTGGAAGCCCATGCCGCCAAAGAGCTGGCAAGACGACCACCCTGCGTGGGACCGCCGCCGCCTACGCCTGCGATGATAGCGGCCGCCGCATGCATGTGTCATGTGTGAGGACGATTGTGATGGAGACTCCGCCTCATCTTCATTCAGCAAGATTTTCTCTTTGTTCTGATGGCTATGTGCATGGAGAAGTCGTTGGTCCCATGTTGCATTTGTATTTCTCCGTTCCATTGGTTGTTCGTGTGGCGTCTCTACACCATTTCGACACCGGTCATAACATGACCGTTCGGATCACCTCCACACAACTGTGGGGAAAGCACCAGCACAGGTTGCACCCAACCAATCGCACCTGTTCAAATGTGGTGGAGATTATAGTTCTCTCACGAAGTCATCTTTTCGATAACCACACAAGGTGGTAAACCACGAGCACAGATGATGAGACGATTCTGGTCTCGTCCGATTCTGTACCGAAATTTTGGTCTCCATGACATTGGGGAAAACTGCGCACTTGAGTTACTGCAGGAGGAATGAGCTGCCTGACAAGGTGGGGATCAATGACATACCTATCATTCAGTTCACTCGATGCCATGCTGAAACAAAAGGCCAAGGTCAATGGTGTTAATGACCTGGGCAAAGACAAACAGCGACACTGCCCTCATGTGTTGATCTCCCCATGGCAGACCAAAGGATTAACATCAAAAGCACTGGTCACTACTCAATCAGTGTTGTTGGACACTGGGCTGCTGAAGGACTGGCCGGCTTCGCTGGACAGGTGCAAGCATGGGGTGAGCGAAGTGAAAGCATTTTTGAGGAGTGAGATCGACAGTCCTCCGCGGACATCAGACAGGCCTTTTGGCCTCACAATTTGCGGCAGATTGGTAGGGAGAGGTTATTTACAGACTTCATTCTTTCATGGAGAGAGGTTCGCTGCAATCAATCGTCAACACCAAAGCAGGTTCAAGCATTTTCCCTATCCCCGTCGTCATTCCCCGTCATTATGGATGCGACATGCTTAGCATTTCCCTTACGTAAATGAACGGGGTACATACACCTGTGACGCTTGCACAAAACACCAACGCAAAGACCTCTTCCTGCGTGGAGTCACCACCTCATCCTCGTTGCCACGTTGGGCCGTGCTGGCTCACCATGGCAGGAATAGCACATGTCAGATGGGGAGCGCTCCAATTCTCTCTCAATGACACAGCGCTAAGCAACGGCCACAAGAGTGGTGGAAGTGGCCCGTGCCATCTCAGCGTCAGCATCAGCGTGGCGTGCGGAGTTCACGGAAGCGCTTTTTGGCATCGTGTATGAGTGGGGAGTACTCCGGCATCCACATGTTCTCCAGCACAAACGTACGCATCTCATCCTGCGCACGTGCTCACAGTGGTGAAGCATAAGGGAACGCGCACACAAACATTTGTGGCACATGTGTAAAAAATGAGTAGCAGCAGAATGGCTGAGCTGGAAGCTTTAAGATCTTAAGATTGTCTCACCAATATGGTAGCCGGAACCAAGATGTCTTTCCTCTGCCTCGTACTTCATTTTTTGAGAGCGGAAATCCTCTTGCAGCACCAAAAGGAAGATGATAGCATGCACCCCCACTCAAAAAAGAACAATGCAACGCAACGCGATGCGGCACGGCGCAGCGCGACGTTGCCTGGCACGATGTGGTGCGACACAATGCAACACAACGCAACACATAGCCATGCAAGGCAAGGCAAGCCAAGCCCAGCCGAGCCGGGCCAGGACGGGACCGGACGGGACGGGACGGGACGGCACAGGACGGGACGGGACAGGATGGGACGGGACAGGACGGGACGGGACAGGATGAGACGGGACAGGACGGGACGGGACAGGATGGGACGGGACAGGACGGGACCGGACAGGACGGGACGGGACAGGATGGGATGACACGGGACGGGACAGGGTGGGGCAGGATGGGGCGGGACGGGACGAGACGAGACAAGACGACGCAATGCAATGCAACACAGATGTGTGCTGAGCTGTGCTGCACAACACAACGCAGCACAGCGCATAGCAGCGCAATGCAATGCAATGGAACGAAATGGAATGCAAGGCAACGCACCGCACCACAACGCAATGCAACGCAACGCAACGCAATGCAACGCAACGCAA
>SZWC01031017.1:0-14703 GCA_023375785.1 Penium margaritaceum | reverse complement strand
ACGCACGTCTCATCTATCGGGAGCGGCCATGTATAGGACCCGTGGCCTAGCTGGCCACACTTGTGGCAGAGCGGGCCGCTACCACTGGACCCGATCGGCTGCTGCTGTTGGCCCTTTCCCTTTTTGCCATTGCACTTCTTCTTATTTGTCGATGATGAGATGGCGAACGCAGCTGCTACAGGAGTGGCGACAACTAAGGGGGTGACTATAGGGGAGGCGAGGGCCTCTGTGTGCTGGATGCACGAATCCAGACGATCCTCCTCAATCATGAGAAACAGCTTGAGGGTGGCCGGGGCCGCCATCGCGGTGAGGACGTCCAGGGTGTACTGCACAAAAACGTCGGTAGACATGTCAGTGGAACCATGCTTGATGGCCCGGAGCGCAGCTAGAGGGGGTGGAGCAGCGCCGCTCAGGCGTCGGAGGATGTCTTTTGCCCCCTGCCAGTATAAGTTGACCGAATCAGTCTTTGCCATGTGCAAGGAGTTGAACTTCTAAGTAGACGGCTGGTCTCGGCCTAGCCGGAGAGGCGATGGGAGCGCAATAGGACGTACCATGTGGCTGCGGGGTCTAGAGTCCCGCCAGTGGTGAAGTCGCCGAGGAAGGGTTGGATGGCAAGGCGTGCAACTGAAGGGGCCACCGGAACAAGAGCTCGTACGACACGACCAGCATCATGCAGCTGGTCAGCCTGGGAGGGATCGTACGGTAGAGTGTTGTACGGCCATAGGCCACTGCCCTGTGACCAAATGCGGAAGTTGAGTTCCTAGTTCTGGAACTACTCTCCAGCCTGGAGCGGCGAGGGCAGGGTCTCAAAGTCCTTTGGCCTACTGTTGGCACCTAGAGTGAGGCCAATGATTGAAGTCATGGTCTATCGTTGCCACTAGGTCTGCTGTTGTGCCAAGTAATACATGATAGCAGAAACAACGTGACTGGCGTGAGTAAGAGGATGGAAGGGCAACGTAGAATTTGCATGGCTCTGTGGTGTCGGTGGCTACAGTGCTGCAACTTGCTACGTCAGTGCAACAAGCAACTTGTGAATGGCGACTAGGGGGTCTGGCGAGCCAGTGGGGCCGACGGCAAAGCCTACAAACTACTATTGCTGTTGTTTTTTTTGTTCTTGGTGATGTTGGTGCAGTTGCTACTACTATTGGTGTTGCTGCTGCTACTATTGCCGTGGCGGTAGTATGGACTGTTGTTGCTACAACAATAGTTGTTGTTGCACCTTCTGCTGGTACTGGTGCTGCTATTGTTGTTGGTGCTGTAATGGCAGCAGTAGCAGCTGCTATTGTAGTGGCTGCTGATGATGCTGCTGTTGCTACTACCGTTGTTGTAGCTTTTTTAGCTGATGTAGGAAAGGGGGACAAGTGGGTCCTCCAACAGAGGAAGACCCCTATCCCTACCCCAACAGAGGAAGACCCCTACCCACTAGGACTTTCACCCATGGTCTTGGTTTGAGTTTAGAGTTTTTTTTGGTTGGTTATTGACTTCAGCGGTGACGTCAGCAGGGACGTCCATAGTGACGTCAGCCGTTGACGGCTGACATCAGTAGTGGCTCGAAGGTGCTGACATCAGCAACGAGTCGCTACTGACACCGTGGCCGCTACGTTACTATTACTACTATGGCTACTACTGCATTGGCACTGTTGTTGTTGCTGCTGCCATAGTAGCTACTACGTTACTACTATTGCATTACTGTTGCTACGAGTTCTACTACACCACCATTTCTGTTGCTGTTGCTCCTGCTACAACAGTTGCAGCTACTGCTGATGCAGCTGCTACTATTGCGGCTACTACGGAGCAAGCATTGATTCAGCTACTGCTATGCCACTACTGCTATTGCAGCTACTGTCACAGCTATTGCAATGTTGCTACCACTATGGCTGCAGCTGTGGTGCGGCTGATGTTGTGGTTGCTACTACGGCAACCACAACTGTGATGTTGTTGCTATTGCGGTTACGACATTGCTACAACTATTGTGGCGGTTGCAATTGCGCTGCAGCTTCTACTACGACTATCATCGCAGCTGTTGTTGCGGCTATTGCAGTTGCGCTACTGCTGTTGTAGCCACTGTGGTGCTAGGTGCAGGGAAGCAAGGGTACAAGGGACTTCCCTTGTTAGTGGCACCGTTGTTGCGTGCGTCAGTGCTCTCACGGCGTGGCCTGTTGATCTGCCGACCGCGAGGTTCGCCAACGCTATCGCCGTCGCAGAGTGAGTGCTTCCAAAAGAAAAATCTTAACTCAGGCAATAAAGTTTCGGCAGAGTTTCCCCTACACGGGTGCGTTTCTGGGACCGTCGGTGTTGACAAGGACTTGTACGCCTCGCTGTTCCTCAGATCTGCTACTTCTACTGTGCTCTAGCTTTGATGCCAAGCTGGAAACCATCCTAGAGCGTTTTGTTGGGGCTGCACCGTTGTTGGAGTAGGCATGGCCCCACGCTTGTTGCTTTGCACTGCTGTCCCCTCTAGCTACCCTGAGACTCGTGAGGGGAAAACTGAGCGCTAAGGAATTCTCTCGCTGAGAAAATTCTTTATTTTCTTGGCAGGCTAAGTATTCTCGGTGAGCCCTGCCAGGCAGCTGACAGCCCCAAACCCGGGCATCGTCCTTTTCCCCTGAAAATTGGACCATACCTAGATACCCACGCTGCAAACGCACTCGTGCAGTCAGAGTCATCTAAGAAAAATAGCATAAAGGATTTAGAACTGCCTAAACCCAGGTAGCGTCCGGGCTCGAATGACTCTGGCAACAACGATGCCCGAATAAATTGAAAAACTCAGACCCCAATCAGAACATGACGTTGCAAGTGCAACCGTGCAATCAGATCTGGCACAAGACATGTGTAGGTAGTGTTTGCGGAGGCAGTGACCGCCAGCGGCGTGACTGTTGAGGAGGGCCGCTGATGGAGCGGAGCACGTCAAGCGTGTTAGGGAAGAGGCTCCAGCAAACCTAGTGGAGACCTCAGCGTGCGTTGGCTCCACCGGATAACGCTCTAGTAGTGTCCCATATCGCCGTCATTCGTCTGCACGACAATGTGCACATTTGAGAGGACACAACAGAGCACAATGAGAGGTGTGCAAAACCCACATCAGTCTTCACTTACATCGTTCTACGCCGTAGAACCAGAGTGATATTGACATTGCAAATATGTCTTGTGTGTTTCACGCACCCACAAAGCATATTGCTCTCAAGCATCACTCTGTGTATGATTTGATGGAACAACATTTTGGTGGCCATTCGAAATTCATCCTTTGACCAAGGTCGATTGGGAGTGGTGTGTGTGTGTGTGTGTGTGTGTATGTGTGTGTGTGTGTGTGTGTGTGTGTGTGTGTGTGTATGTATGTGGAGCATCTCGTCATGCACCTAAAGTCCACCGGTGGTCATGCGTACCATCGGGTCATGGAGTGATGTGATGTGAGTTGTCCCTGTGTGTTTGTACAACACACTGTAGCCACTCGGCCATGCCCATGCTCTTGCAGATACCTAATGTGGACCTTGTTGGTGTCGGAGCACCATTATGTGGTAGTCCTATCCACCACAGCTGCCAAACAACTAGAATGGCATCTCGGGCGCTTGCTGGAAATGGAAAGTCTATGCAGCAGGTTGGGGAAGCAGCGTTGTTGATGCAGCGTGCGGGCTTCCATGCTCGTTGCTTAAGTCAGCTGCCCCCTCAGTCTCCTGCTCTAGAGTCTAAGTCTGGAAGCTCTGGGTTTGTTACTCAGAAACGCGCGCGCCAGAGTTAGCGCCAGAAAGCAGCTGAAAACTGATAGTAACTGATTAGGAATGAAGAATGAACAGCAATGGAGGACCCCTCCAAGTCCTAGCCCCCACCCCCCAGCTCTGTAGAGCTTGTTACTCAGTTCATGAGCCAATCAGAAAATAGCTAATTTCAGGCTGGCAGGTTTTCTTGGTGAGGCCTGCCAGACGACCGACAGTCCAAAACATGGGCGTCGTCTGTTTTGCTTGAAAACTGGACCATACCATAATACCGACGCTGCGAACGCAGCCGTGCGGTCAGAATCAGCTAGGAAAATAGTAGCGAGGAGTTATGGCAGCCTGAACCCAGGCAGTGCCCACGACGGTTTATGCTGCCGAACAGGGCCATGCAACATGCAACAGGGACCCTAGGCAGCGCATGACGACATAGGCACGACAGGATGCGCTGGACGCATACAGACAGCGACTGTGGTGGCAGTGACGGCCGGCAGCGCGACCGCCGAGGAGGCCTCCCTATGGAGGTGAACACGTCGCTGGAGAGAGGAGGCTCTAGCAATCTGCGAGACGACCTCAGCGTGCGTCGGCTCCACCGGATGACACTCCATCAGCGTCGAGTCTCGCCGTCAGTCATCTGCACGCCGATGTACACAAGCCGGGAGGACACAACAGAGCACAATGAGCGCAAAAAACCAACTCCCCCATGACTCACAGGCGTAGTGTACATGGGGGGGCAGAGAAACGGTCAACATCAAGACTCCCCCAAGGTACGTAGAGATGCGGGCAGAGACAAAGAGGGCAACTCACGGACGCACGCCGACTGAACTCACAGCCTTCTTGAACGAGTCCCGCTTCAGTGCCTTGGTCAAGAAGTCAGCCAGCTGTCGTGCAGTCTCAACCCATACGATGCTGGTGTTGCCATCATGCAACAACAAACACACATAGTGATACTCAACATTGATGTGCTTTGTGCGTGTGTGATGCACACCGTCATTGTTGGCGATGGCCATGGTACTCTCATTGTCACAATGCAAGGTGATGGATGCGACAGACTGACGCAACTCGGACAGCAGACGATGTAGCCAAACACTCTCACACGCGCCTGAGCCAAGGACCACGTACTCAGCCTCAGCAGTGCTGCGTGCAATGTACCCCTGCTTGCCACTGCGCCAAGACACATCTGTGCCCCCGACCAGAAAAATCCAGCCAGTACGACTCTTACCGTCTGGACTGCCGGCCCAGTCACTGTCGGTGTAGCCCACTACAAAGACAGACGGCTGACGCCAGAACATGAGACCTCGCCGAGGGGTCGAGACGACATAGCGCAATACTCGGATCGTGGCCTCAAAGTGGAGGTGACGTGGCTCCTGAGAGAACTGGGCCAGGAAGTTGACGGCGAACGCGATGTCCGGACGCGTCATCGTCGCCAGGAACATTAGTGACCCGATGGCCAGCATATACGTGGTCACATCAACTGGCTCCCCCACAACAGCTGGGTCATGACTTTTCAGCTTCACCTGACCATCGGGTGACATGGGTGAGGATGCGCTAGGCACGAGAGACAAGTCCTCGGCAAAGCGAGTGGACAGGGTCTGCACATAGGCAGCCTGGTGGACGTGTAGGATGCCCTGGGAGCGATCATGCTCGAGCTCCATGCCCAGGAAGACTCGGGCAGACCCGAGATCCTTCATCTGGTAGGCGGCGTGCAGCAGGTCCTTGACGCGCTGGATGGCTGCCGTGTCTGGCGACGCAATGAGGAGATCGTCCACGTAGACCAGAACCGCGGCGAAGGTCTGACCTCGCAGGCTGAAGAATAGTGCGGGGTCAGCGGTGCTGCGCTGGAGGTCGCCACGGAGAAGCGTACTGCTGATCTCCTGGTTCCAGCACCGAGGTGACTGCTTCAGGCCATAGAGGGCCTTCCGCAGCCGCCAAACTCTCCCAGTGCCGTCGTTGAAGCCCGGGGGCTGCGTCATGTAGAGGTCCTCACCCTCCAGTGAGCCATGGAGGAATGCGTTGCTCACATCCATCTGATGCAGCTCCCACCGGTGCTGGGCAACCAGGCTGAAGAGCGCTCGGCTAGTGGAGAACCGGCCAACTGGGGCGAAGATCTGGTCGTAATCGACCCCAGGGACCTGGGCGAACCCCTTTGCTGTGAGACGGGCCTTGTACATGTCCAAGGATCTGTCAGGCTTCCACTTACGCCGAAAGACCCACTTGGCACCAATGGCCTTCCGACCTGGAGAGAGGTCGACGAGGTCATACACGTGGTGCTGTCGGATGGCAGCGAGCTCCTCGGCACAGGCAGCATCCCAGTGTGCGGCCTCAGGAGAGGCTCGAGCCTCGCGTAGGGTGGAAGGGTCCTCAGTGCGCGTTTTGGACCGGATTGATAAGGCGTGTGCATCACGAGTCCCAGGTGGGATGCGTGCGAGTGCAGCCACAACAGCATGCCGATGCTCGTGATAAAGCATGGCGTACCCCAATGCAGAGCCCAGGTGAAGGTCTACGATGATGGCAGAAGTGGTCAGGCCGAGAGCCTTTGTGCCATGGTCCCCACTCACGACCGTGGGAGTGGAGGAGACACGTGGAGCCACAGGGGGTCGAGGTGCCACGGGACGGGGAGCGACAGTTTACATGCTCACTGTCGGCCGAGGTCGGAGGCTGCCGCTTGGGCCACGTGTGTAGCGCGGTCGAGCAGAAGATGGTGCTGAGTCCGACGGGCCGACAAAGGCGGACGGGGCTGCTGGTCCGGTGGAGCCAGCAGACGCAACAGGCGCTGCTCGGCCAGAGGGGCCAGCGGACACAGCTGGGGCTGCCGGCCCGAAGGGGCGAGCGGATGCGACTGGGGCTGCTGGCCCGGAGGGGTCAGCGGACGCGACTGGGGCCGTCGGCTCGGAGGGACCAACGGACGCGACTGGGGCTATCGGCCCGGAGGGGCCAGCAGACGCGACTGGGGCTGCCATCCCGGAGGGGACAGTAGATGCGACTGGGGCAGCTGGCTCGGAGAGGCCAGCGGACGCGACTGGGGCTGCCGGCCCGGAGGGGTCAGCAGACGCGACTGGGGCTGCCGGCCCGGAGGGGTCAGCGGACGCGACTGGGGCTGCCGGCTCGGAGGGGCCAGCGGACGCGACTGGGGCTGCCGGCCCGGAGGGGTCAGCAGACGCGACTGGGGCTGCCGGCCCGGAGGGGTCAGCGGACGCGACTGGGGCTGCCGGCTCGGAGGGGCCAGCGGACGCGGCTGGGGTTGCCGGCCCGGAGGGGCCAGCGGACGCGACTGGGGCCGCCGGCCCGGAGGGGCCAGCGGACGCGACTAGGGCTGCCGACCCAGAGGGGTCAGCGGACGCGACTGGGACTGCCGGCTCGGAGGGGCCAGCGGACGCGGCTGGGGCTGCCGGCCTGGAGGGACGGAGTGATGTGTCACCCGGAAGCGACAGGACGGAGGACGGACTCACCACTCCCCCACGCGACGGGAGGGACACAGACGAGCCGGAGCGGATGAGGTCGCGGAGAAACAGGTCCTCAAAGAAGAGGGTATCGCGGGACTTGACGATGTAGTGTCGGGATGGGTCCTAGAACTGCCAGGCCTTGGACTGATGAGACACGCTGAGAAAGGTGCATGGGCGTCCGCGGGGGGCGAGCTTGCCGCCCTGCTGTGGGGTGGATAGCCACACAACGGCTACGCAGTCCCAGACGCAAGCCGGGCGGAGGTCAGCACGCCGACCGCACCACTGCTGATAGGGCGTGGACTGGCGGGGAAGGGGACCGTGGGGAACCCCGTTCCAGACCCAGGTCATGTAGGCCATGGCTTCAAAATAGAAGCCATCGGAGAGACCGGACTCAACCCGCATGGTGCGGACGGCGTCGGCCACGGTACGGTTCCACCGCTCGGAGACGTTGTTCTGGGCGAGTGTGTAGGGCGCAGACGTCTCATGGCGGATACCGCGGGAGGCGAGAAACGTTGTGGCCTCACCTAGGTACTCGCCACCGCGATCGGAGCGAAAGCGGGGAAGGGGGCGGCCACACTCGCGCTCCGCGAGGACAAGCCAGTCCTCAATGGTTCGGGCAACATCGCTTTTGTGCCTGATGCAGAAGACCCAACGGTAGCGAAAGTAGTCGTCCGTAAGAGTGAGGACATAGCGGCCATGCTCACCGACGGACTCGGTGGAGAGAGGGCCCATGACGTCCGAGTGGACAAGGTCAAGGGGGGCGGACGCACGGGAGGAAGATAGAGGGTACGTGGACCAGTGCATCTTCCCCTGAGCGTAGTCAATGCACTCAGTGGGGCACGAGAGAGGGAAATTCTCCGGATCAAGGCCCTTGGCTGGCTGGGTGCGGAGCATGCTCTCTACGACGGCAGAGTGAACGTGGCAAAGGCGGTGGAGCAAGAGGCGGGTGTGCTGAGGAGAAAGTGTGCTGGTAACTAACACATGACCGGTCGCTGCCAACGGGGAGGAGACGGGAGGGGAGGAGGAGAGGCGGGGAACGTGCCACAAGTTGCCACAGGCGGTGGCATGCAGGATGACAAGATCCGACGGACGCAACGACACATTGCCAACACCACGTGAGTGCACAACGTCCATGCTCATGCGGTCAAGGGCAGTCACGGACAGGAGGCTGAGCTTGAGACCAGTGACGAAGAGAACATCAGTCAGAAAGACGTCACCGGCCGGACCACAGAAACGAACGACGCCTACCCCACGGACAGGCAACACCTATCCGGAGCCCGTCCGGACACTGGAGACATCACCGACGGGACCAAGCATACTGAAGGCCTTGCGAGAGGCCGTCATATGATGCGTGGCCCCGGAGTTGATGATCCAGGTCTCAGCAGGGTCCTGGACAGGGGTCGCCAGATCAGTCACGGTCACATGGCAGCAAGCAAGGGATGCGGACACCGTGGAAGGAGGCGCGAAACGAGACTGCCAGTCGTCAAGCCATGCAATGTCGTCAAGGAGTGGGTTGGGGGGATCACGGGAGATGACGAGACAGATGAGGGAACGGGACCCGACCGCAGCTCAGTCTCTGTCATGTAGGGATGGGCCAAAGGGAAGGAGGTGACGCAACTCGCACTTCCCTGGGGAGGACGAGGGAGGCCAAGCTGGAGCGCGATGAACTGCTCCAGCTGACGCTCTCCGGATGACGGCCCAAGAGTGGAGACGGAATGCGGAGTGACAACGCCGGAGCCCGGGTAGTAGGAGGGCTGAGCCGGCGAAGGAAGCGGAGGTGCCGACGGCTGAGGGTAGTATTGCGGCGGGTAGTACTGCTGCGGTGCAGGTGTCTGCAGGACAGGCGGAGCTGTCGGAGTGGCAGAGCTGCTGGACGAGGTCGGAGTGGCAGGACCAGCAGCAGCGACGGCGCCAGAGGCGAGGCGGCGCTCCCGCTGGCGTCGCATGGTGGCAATGACGCGGGCCTCGTCCGTCTGGAGAGGGCACGTGTACCACCCGTGCCCGGGCTGGCCACAGTTGTGGTAGACCGAGCCGCTACCGCTGGAACCGGTCGATGACTGCTGTTGCTGCTGTTGTGATGGATCCTTGCCCTTCTTGTTCCGGTTTTTCTTCTTCTTCCCCGAGGGCGATGGGGAAGCTGCGACGGGGGAGGCAACGACCACGGAGGCAATGGCAGGGGCGGCGACGGCAGGGGATGCAAGGGCCTCTGCGCTATGGAGCTGGGACTCCTGGCGAGCTTCCTCAATGCGGAGGAAGAGCTCATATGCCCAGGGCATAAGAGTGCCCTGGGCCTCCATGGTCGAGAGTACATCCTGAGGGTAGTGGACGAAGACGTCCGCGTATGCGCTGGTGGCGCCGCGCTTGATGGTGAGGAGCGCGGACAGAGGGGGCGGAGCAGATTTGCCGAGTCGACGGAGGATGTCCTCCGCCCGCTGCTAGTAGGCAGTGACCGTCTCGGTCTCTCCCATGTGCAGGGAGTTGAACTCTCGGAGCAAACGGCTGATCTCAGCGTCGCTAGACAAGCAATGGGGTCTGGTGAGGACGTGCCATGCGGCTGCAGGGTTAGGGATGTCACCAGCAGTGAAGTCGCCGAGGAAGGGCTCCAGGGCAAGGCGGGAAGCTGGGGGGGCGACTGGTACGTAGGCGCGGACTGCGCGACCAGCGTCATATAGCTGATCGGCCTGGGTGGAGTCGTAAGGGAGGGTGTAGTAGGCCCACATACCCTCACCCTGCGCCTAGATCCGGAAGCTGAGCTCCCAGCTCCGGAACTGCTTGTCGGCCTAAAGCGGCAGCGGCGGTATCTCAAAGTCCTTCTGCCTACGGCCGGAACCCAGAGTGGGGCCAAGGACGAAGGCTACTGTCTGCCGTTGGCGCTGAGTCTGCTGCTGAGCTAGGTAGTACGTGGCGGCGGACACAGCTGGGCTGGCGTGCCCTGGAGGGGTGAACGACGGCAGCGCGCTGGTGGCGGTGTGGGAGGCGACTGGCTGTAGCGCTGCAAGCTGCTGTGTCAAGGCGGCGAGTTGTTGCTGAAGAGCAGCGAGTGGGTCAGGGTTGCCGCCAACGTTACCAGTGGGATGCTGCTGCTGCTGCTGCTGCTGCTGCTGTAGTGGCGGCGGCTGCTGCTGCTACAGCGGCAGTGGCTGCTGCTGTATGGGCGGTGGCTGCTGCTGCTGCAGCGACGGTGGTTGCTGCTGTAGAAGCGGCGGCTGCTGCTGCTGCAATGGCGGCGGCTGCTGCTACTGAGGCGGCGGCGGCTGCTGTTGCTGCTGATTCGGCTGCTACTGGTGCGACGGCGACAACTGCTCTTGCCGTGGCGGCGGCGGCTGCTCCTGCTGCTGCGGCGGCGGCAACTGCTGCTCCTGCGGCGGCGGCGGCTGCTGCTCCTGCAGCGACGGTGGGTGGTGGTGGTGCTGCTGCTGCTCCTGCAGCAGTCATTGCAAGAAAGGAGGGGTAGGGGTCCCCCCACCAGAGGAGGACCCCTCCTCGCCGGGACTACGAGCCATGTCTTAGTGTCCCCCCCCTTTTTCTATGTCTTTGTGTTGCTGATGTCAGCAGGAGATGAGAGCAGTGGGGAGTCTACCCACTGCTTTGGTCTTCCCCCTTTCCCCTTTTCCCCCTCTTCCTCCTTTTTTTGTGTGTGTTGATGACGTCAGCAGTGACGTCAGTAGTGACGTCAGCAGAGGGGTGCTGACGTCAGCA
Source organism: Penium margaritaceum (assembly GCA_023375785.1). NCBI lineage: Eukaryota > Viridiplantae > Streptophyta > Zygnematophyceae > Desmidiales > Peniaceae > Penium > Penium margaritaceum. The sequence continues at coordinate 3,857 of SZWC01031017.1, read as the reverse complement.
GCGGCGGATGTTGGGGCCGCCGCTGCTGCTGCGCTCTGGCTCTGATACCAAAATGGAAAGTCTTTGCAGCAGGTTGGGGCAGCAGCGTTGTTGATGCCGCGTGCGGGCTTTCACGCTTGTTGCTTAAGTCAGCTGCCCCCTAAGTCTGCTGCTCTAGAGTCTAAGTCTGGAAGCTCTGGGTTTGTTACTCAGAAACGCGCGCGCCAGAGTTCGCGCCAGAAAGCAGCTGAAAACTGATAGTAACTGATTAGGAATGAAGAATGAACAGCAATGGGGGACCCCTCCAAGTTCTAGCCCCCCCCCCTAAGCTCTGTAGAGCTTGTTACTAAGTTCATCAGCCAATCAGAAAATAGCTAATTTCAGGCTGGCAGGTTTTCTGGGTGAGGTCTGCCAGACGGTCGACAGCCCAAAACCTGGGCGTCGTCCGTTTTGCCTGAAAACCGGACCATACCATGATACCGACGNCTGCTCTAGAGTCTAAGTCTGGAAGCTCTGGGTTTGTTACTCAGAAACGCGCGCGCCAGAGTTCGCGCCAGAAAGCAGCTGAAAACTGATAGTAACTGATTAGGAATGAAGAATGAACAGCAATGGGGGACCCCTCCAAGTTCTAGCCCCCCCCCTAAGGTCTGTAGAGCTTGTTACTCAGTTCATCAGCCAATCAGAAAATAGCTAATTTCAGGCTGGCAGGTTTTCTCGGTGAGGCCTGCCAGACGGTCGACAGCCCAAAACCTGGACGTCGTCCGTTTTGCCTGAAAACTGGACCATACCATAATACCGACGCTGCGAACGCAGCCGTGCGGTCAAAATCAGTTAGAAAAATAGTAGCGAGGAGTTATAGCAGCCTGAACCCAGGCAGTGCCCACGACGGTTTATGCTGCCGAACAGGGCCATGCAACATGCAACAGGGACCCTAGGCAACGCATGACGACGCAGGCACGACAGATAGCGCCGGATGCATGCAGACAGCGACTGTGGTGGCAGTAACGGCGGGCAGCGCGACCGCCGAGGAGGCCTGCCAATGGAGCTGAACACGTCGCTGGAGAGAGGAGGCTCTAGCGAACTGCGAGACGACCTCAGCGTGCGTCGGCTCCACCGGATGACACTCCATCAGCGTCGAGTCTCGCCGTCAGTCATCTGCACGCCGATGTACACAAGGCGGGAGGACACAACAGAGCACAATGAGCGCAAAAAACCAACAGCTGGGTCTCTTTGCAGATCTTATTCTGATTATAGAGCTTTCTTGGTGGACCGGCGTTAAGCCCGGTTTATGTTTTTTGTATTCTTCATCCGCTTGTTGTTGCCAGATCCGCGGATGTATGCGGTCATTGTGTCAGCTTGAGAATTTACAACTCTTTGTTCAGACAGCTTTGCATTCAGTCGATTGCATGCAGACTGACGGCTAAAACAATGCTTTTGGGCCAGTCTTATGATGGGTCACATATCACCCCTCGTGCACGGCACTGGTGTTTATGCTGGGAGCTTGGTAGATGCTACCTCTCCGTGCATGGTAAGTTATTGAGTACAATGAGGCATTTGTCTCTACCTAGCCCAACCCCTGCTTTCCTGCCAGTGCGGAGCTAACCGAACAGTTTTACCACATCACCAACAAAAGGATAATCTTCCTAACACTTCCTGACCTCAGGTGCCAGCCAATGGCTTAGAGCCACCCACATGACTACCAAGTTGCCGTGCTAGCAAAGGTGATGTCGGGGTGGGCATTGCTCTACCAAATTTCCAGCAAGACCAGCCTGATTGCGACAAGGGCTCAATGTTTCCAAAGCTCTAAGGGCACTTTATTGGTGGCATCACTTTGGCCATGCCTTTGGTGCATGATCTGCCCGAATCTGTCGGAATCACCAAAACCAGTCCTCATGCTGGGCAAGCTCTCCAAGAGACTAGTGTTGTAAACTTTGACAGGGTTTGGACAGTTGTGCTGCGGAACTTGACTCAAGTGAACCATGTGTTGGCCACCTTGTCCACCCTCTTCTTCTCGAGTATGTTCCACTGATGCTTGGCTGAGCCCCCCTCAGGATTGCAACTACAACCGCAACAACAGCAGCAGCAAGCAGCAGCATCAGCAGCAGCAGCATCAGCAGCAGCAGAGCAGATGCAGTAAGCAGCAACTGCAGCAGCGGTAGCAGCGAAGGAAAAGCGGTAGCAGCAGCAGAAGGCGTGGCAGCAGCAGCAGCAGAGGCAGCAGCAGCAAAGAAAGAAGCAGCAGCAGCAGCAGCTGCAGCGGAACTTACTGGCAGGAACAGATACCACTCCACCGCATTGTTTGGGTTCACATCTTTCTAGCAATGCACTTGCAAGAGCTGATGGAGGCGTCAGCCTCCATCAGCTGAGTGGTGCAGCCTGCTGTTCTAGCACAGCAGGAAGAGGGGGAGCAGTAGCTGCACCAGAAGCAGCAGAACTGGTGGGCAATGGCGGCCGCAATCTGTCTGACTGACCACGCATGAGGTAGCGGGACCGCAGCCCTTTGAAACTTCCTGGAAGCTTCCATGTCACTGTTCCCCCGCTTGCAGACCTCAGCGTTGGCGGCGATGGTGATGAGCTTGAGGGCAGAGAGGAGTCAGCCAGGTGTACATCCAGTTCCCGCTTCAAGTCTTCGGCAGTTTCTCTCTTCCCTTGGTAGGCTGAGGGTGACGGCATGCCTCCNCACCGTTGCCATTGCTGCTGCTGCTGCTGCTATTGCCCAGGGGGATGGACCCGCTACTCGTCGAAACCGCCAGGCTCCCTCTCCTCTCACTCCCTTCGTAAGCTGAGGGTCTGGCGAAGGCGTGGGTGACAGGGGAGGCACTAAGTGGAGAAGCGGTCAAGGGCGAGGCGGGGCGCTGACCCAGAAAACCCGGGGCTCGTACCTTGCTGGGGATGAGTGGGGTGCCAGCACCGACAAAACTTGAGGAGAGGTCGTGGTCATGAGCCGCCTCCTTGTTCACAGGAGACGCAAAATCGGAAGCAGCCAGAGCCACTCCATAGGAGTGGCTTTGTTCGACAGCGGGGTCGGCCTGAATGCTGCTGCCAGGCGCCAAGGTGAGGGCCCCGAACTGCAGCTGCTCTTGGCAGACAGGCCCACGGCTGCCACAGCCGCTGCCATTGCTGTTGCCATCCAGGTTGTCCCCCACACTGTGTCCACCGCCAAAGCTGCCGCCTGCGCCCGCTCGACCGCAGTAGCTGTGTTCGGACAGAGACGGCATGAGAGGAATGTGGGACCCGCTCACAAAGGCCCTTGCAGCAGCGCCCCCACTCCCCTGGGCCCTCTGGGGCAGCAGGGCTGCTGACATGCTCTGAGTGCGGTCAATGCCAGCTGGCAGGCGCAGGGCCTCTGAGCCGGGACTGAGGGAAGGAGTTGCACTCGGGGAGGATGTCTCGCGAGGGTTCATGTAGGTGTAGGAGGCATATGCATCTTGCGATGAGGGCTCTCGGTGGCTGTGAGATGTGAGCCGCCTCTCCAGAGGGATCGGGCCGGAGTGGACGGGGGAGGGACCACCGGAAGAATGGGGGTGGAGAGGGATGGGGCCAGAGGAGGGGTTGAGACAGCCCTGGGTAGGGAGATGAGGCTGGAGAGGGATAGGTGCGGACGTTGGAGAGCCACGACTGAAAGATCGGGGGTGTTGGTGGTGAGAGTGAGGGTGGTGCCCGAAGGAGTGGCTAGGAGAGACAGTGCTGGAGTGGGAGGAAGTGGGGGAGAGCTCACGGAGGCTGCTGTAGCTTGTGACGGAAGTCATGGGGGCGCATCGGTGCTCTCCTGAGAAGTGGTGGCGTCTGCTGCTCACTGAAAAAGGCTGAGAGTGACTGCCCTGCGTTGCAGGACTGCCTCTGCTACGGTTGCGGCCTGCACAAAAAAGAAAGGAAGG
>SZWC01031016.1:10175-23272 GCA_023375785.1 Penium margaritaceum | reverse complement strand
ATATAGATATAGATATAGATATAGATATAGATATAGATATAGATATAGATATAGATATAGATATAGATATAGATATAGATATAGATATAAATAGATATAGATATAGATATATATATAGATATAGATAAAGATATAGATATATATATAGATATAGATAAAGATATAGATATAGATATATAGCTGAATTTGGGGTTGCGCTGGTTGATCGTCGCACGCTTTGAGTAATCACCACTACTGCTAAGTTGCTTGCAGAGTGTGCTGCAAAATTCCTCTCTCGCCATTCGTCCTTTTCCTCCTTGCCGATTTGTATTTTTCCTGGCTCCGTTACTAGGTCCAATAGAATACCGGAGGGAGGATCGCAAGCTTGCTTAGGAGGGGCAAGTTTGCTCGCCACACATTCTGCAAGCAAGCTGGCGAGCAAACTCGCTCCTTTTTTTGCTCGCTCAATTGCTCGCTCTTGCTAACTTCCATGATGAAATGCATCAGCAATGACATGCTTGACGTCGCGACAGGCATGCCGTTTGCTGCGTCACCTGCCACTCTTGCAGCTTGCCCCCCCCCCCTTTGCCTTTCTCGCAACTATTATACTATGAGGCCTTGCTCCACTTGTTTGCTGTGACCGTTGCTCCCCTCACACCCCCTTCTCGTAAAAAAATCTCTTGAAACCCCCTTTTTTCTCTGTTTTCCCCATCCACACCGCCAAATGTTGAATTTTCTTTCAAGAATCAACAAGGTTTTTTAAGGAACAGTTTTTTGAGAAAATTGGAGTGAAGTAGGTCTCCTAATGTAGTAGGTGACTGAAGTGGATGCATGAAGCTCACGATTTTCTTGGAGCAAACAGGATTTTTGTAGCAGGCTGCTAAGGGGAGACAGATGTGAATTTTTAAGATGTCACGCTCACACTGAGCGTGATTAATTCTGGTGACAAAGAAAGGACTCAAACTTTTGCTTGAGAATTTTCTTCTATAAGTGAAATTTAATCATGGCTTTGGATCTCTGTTGCATGCTCCACAAAATATTCTCGTGCACCATGAGCTTCAAATCTCCATCCTTCTGTGTGTAGAGATCCTTGATGGCATTTGCGCGTGTGTTCAACTGCCGCGTGTCACCTAGGTTGCCCTTCTTCAGGAGATACTATGTGTGGGCACTACGCGTAAGTCCACATTGCTCCATGCATCTCTAGAAAATGTCAATCAAGAAACTTTTTGTCCAAGCATTTGTTGCTTTTGCTATTCCGTGCACGTGTTGGAGGACATCCGTGTGGTTTATGACCTTTGATTGAATCTAGTGGTCGCGGATGTCAATGTGCATTATCTTCCCTAGAACGTTTGTCAATTTTGCAAGGTCCATATCCAATTTGTTGACATCGTAACCTTTGTTCAGGTTGTGCTCCGCATAGCCAATGTCATCAAGGAGGTTCCCATGGTAGGTAACCTCCTCAGCTGTTGATGTCACCACATATACTCAACTTCAGCAAAGCTAAGTATGATGATGTTTTGCGTCTTGCCCAACCACGAGATTGCCATTACGACCAGGAGACAAATAAATCTCATGGTGTCGCGATGGTCTTCCTCTGTACTACCGAAACTTGCATCCACGTAGCAGCTTAACCCGAAGTTGCTTGAAGAGGCGAAGATCGACCTTGTATCTTAGGTAGTTCAAAAGAATCAAAGGGCACTATCCACCTCCTTGCGAGCCCTTTCACAGCAAGTCTAATTCCCACATGCCAAGTTGCTCACCGCAAATTGCAGGTCACGTCATGCGCAGTTTGCAGCGTGCATGTGAGATTCGATTCTATTGCGATAGTCAGTCTCATCTCTCCCCTTTTGTCTGTAATCAATTAGCTTTTGCTGCGTTAGGGGAGTCAGAACGTGACGATATGGGATGTCTAACCGTTCAAAGACTTTGGCTGCGTAAGACTGCTTATACAACTTGAGCATGAGTGATGCAAAATCGCGTTTGATATTCATGGCGGGATACTACTCAAAAGTGGGCATCAGCGTCACATTGATTTCTTATGCCACTACACAAGTGGTTGTATGGATGAAGACAAGCGACGGCCAAATGATCAGAAAATTGTCAACATCGACGAGGACGTAGCAATCTAGATGTTTATTCTCAGCTTGACGATGTAGAAACAAGTAGGCTTCATAAGCTGATGGATGAAATTTTAGTAACTCAAGGAGGCTTTGCAGCTTTTGGTACCAAAGGAGATGGCTGTGCTTCAACCCGTCATACTCTTTTGCTAATGTCACTATACCCTTCTAGCTGCTTCATGTAGACTGTGGTGTTCATTTCTCCATGCAGAATTTCATTGTTAACGTCTTCTTGATGCACCTCATAGTCTTTGAATGTCGTAAAGGCAAGAATTCTGAGAGTTGTGGTAAAACAACTGACAAGTGTGTAGGTTTTGAAGAAATCCTTGCCTTCAACCTGTGAGAATCCCTTGGCAACCATGCGCGCTTTGAACTCTTCAATACTGCCATTTGCCTTCGTTTTCACCCTCAACACCCACTTCAAACCAATTAGCCTCAAGGCGGATGGAAGCTCTGTTGGCTCCCAAATTCCGTGCTCCATGAGGCTGTTGTGTTCTCCATCTTGCGTTGCTTTCCATTCTGCTTCAAAGTCTCCTACCAATGCTTCCTTCACTGACTTTGGCACTGGCGGTAATGCAGATGAGGCCCTAGAAAGGAGAGCTATCAGATGCGTGATTATGAAGTTAACATGTACCTCATCATTCTGAGCATACACCGTGCATGTTGTAGTTGCCATGTCGCATTTTGCTTCATCCTCCTTGTGCTTTGATTCCATCTATTACTAAAAGAGGCACGTAAAGTGCCGGATTTTGACTGTTCCATCCTGCTTCTTCAATAGCGTTGCCTCCACACCATCTTGCATCACCACATGATGGAATTTTCCATGGCTTACTATGACCGCCTCCTCATCAATGGTAATGCGTTTGTCGTGGTCAGCCGCAAGTGGCATACTCATTTGCACAGCCTCTTCACTCCCCTAATCCAGATCCGTCGTGGTGGGTGGATCATACCTTGTTGGTACGTCTTGAATGGCCTCCACAAATGAGTTGTAGAATAACAGTAGGAGGTCAAGTGTGGTTGAGGGCTTGGCTTCCCACCCTTGACGCATCAGATACTAAAAAAACCAAAGTCACAATCGGTGACGATACGTTGGGTGTTGAAATCGTAGAACTCCCTACCTTTCATGTTGTGGCTTTGTATCAAAAACATGCCCCAAGCTGCTTTTTCTACAAGCTTCCTACGACGTTCTTTTGGGACGTGGAAAAGCGCCATGCACCCAAAGTATGGTGATGTTTGACTTGCAGTTGTGCCATGCTTGAAAAGGAGTCATGTCCGGTAAGGCCGAGTGTGGCACACGACCCCGCACCCAAAATACTTGCCTCAAAGCATATGGATCCAAGAGTTTTCTAGCTGTGCTCTTAGTAGGAAGGATTTGAATGTCTCCTGAACAATGTGTTTCGCCCTTTCTGTGACACCATTCCATTTCGGGGTATATAGTAGAAAACAAATTACACACTGCCCATGTCCTCAAGCTGCAACATGAATTCACTGTTACAGTACTGGCCAGCATTGTCAAAGCGTAGGACTTGCAGCTTCTTGTTGCTTTCCCTCTTCCCCTTTCCATCTTTGGTTTGGAGAGGGTAGCTCCAATAGAAAACGTGTCGCATCATCCACAAAGGTAAGGAAGTAACGGTGTCCACCATGGACCGTTGCTGAGCCCAGCAATCTGCTGATGTCAATATGAACCAATCTTAGATTTTGGCTCATGTCACACTCGCTTGCAAGAGGGAACATTTTACGTGGCAACTTAGCACGAATGCAGTCCTCAGAAGGGTCGTTTCTACCTTAGCCACGTTTTTTTATGTCGAGGTCATTCACATGGCCCTTCTTCACCATGGATTCCACCAACTGATTAGAGATGTGGCCAAGCCTCGTGTGCCACACTACAGGTTGGTGAAGACTTGCTACTACAACTAGGGAATATGTCTCATCTTTAGCTGTGCATTGACTTCCAACTCAATCATGCCATGACGAAGGAGCTAACCTTTTGCAAAGGTTTTTCCTTCATGTCTTTTGAGTGGGACATGCTTTTCCTTATTGATGACACAAGCTCCTCTCTTCATGAGTTGGCAAAGGGAAAAGAGGTTAATGGCAATGTGAGATATGTAGATAACGTTGCCAAACTCAACTTGTGCTCGTTCATACCCTGTTACGATCATCATGCCCTTGCCGAGCACGTGCACCTTCTTGTTGTTGGCGACAGTCCCATAGCTCCGATGTGAAGCCTTGTAATTCAGGAGGCGGGATTTGTGGTACGTGATGTGCGAGGTATGCCCGCCGTCTAGGTATCAAACATACAGTGAGCAAACTAGCCTGTTGCCCTGACTGTGTGACAGCTGGAACACAAATGTAGTGTAAATCGTTTGCTGCCTTTTGCCCTCCTCCTTCACATTCTTGTCTGACTCCAGACTACCCTTTTCATTCTTTTCTCCTCCACCCTCCTTCTCTCCCCCTCATTTCTTTCCCTTTAAGTTACTCTACATCCTCCCTTTCTCCTCATTGTGCAACCACTTGAAGTAGTCTTTCTTCACGTGCCCTTTCTAGTTGCAACAATGGCACATGATATGAAGACGTGATCTGATCAAGTAACCGATGGCATTGCATGCAATGGCCTTTAGGAGGGAGAGTGTTGACTGATGGGAGTACGCTGACTTCATTACTTCATGGTTGTTTCATAGAGTGAGACACGCTCTTCTCTCCTTCATTTTGGTAATCAACATTACTGAAAATGTAAGATTTTTTGCTCCTAAGTTTGCTGTCTCTCTGCTCTATCAATAGAATTTTGAGGACGTACGCCTCTGTCAATTTTGCTTTAGGCTTTAACTAGAGAATATTCTCAACGCCATCCAAGTCTCCAATGAGGCCGTTAAGTACAAAGGTAACAAATCTTGACTCGGAGATTGGTACGTTTGTGATGGCAAGTTGGTCACAGAGCAATTATTCCTTGTTGATGTATCTCTCAATGTCACTAAAGGTGCTAAGGCTGATTTGGAAGAGCTATGTGAGGAAATGAGACTTGATAGTGGAGTCCCCAAACATGTTTTAGCAGATGGAATCAAGCATGTTTGGCCGGCTCAGTTGTTACCTCGTACATGCCAATGTCTTGCTGAATGCAAGGACATAGCTGGTTATCAAGCACCCTTTATGCAGCTTGCATGAAGTAGTCTAACTCCGACACACTGCGTGGTGGAGATCCTAGGGGAGGAGGAACGTAAAAGCCGGTGTAAAACGTCTAGATGTCGTGAATCTGGGAAACGTTTTTGAACTTGTGGGCCCAGTGCAAGAATCCTGCCATCAAACTAGTTGATCTTGATCTTGTGCATATGTAAATAGGCTGCTCCTAATGGAAAGAGGTCCTCTAGCCCTTAGTATTAAACTTTGTGTGTTTGAGATGTTGTGTTGGTTGTGTGACATTGCTACACGTTTCCCACTGTCGATTGCGCCTTAACCATCGGCTACATTGTTGGCTGTAATTGCCACATGTATGTCAAAGGCGTCGGTGCTTTAGGAGATGGCTCAAATGTTGCCATCGTGGTAGCCATGCCATCTGTTGTTGTAGCTGATTCATTTAAGCATCACGTGTGAGCTGCTCCTCCTTGCTGAGAAGCTCTTGACCACTTAGTTGCGACCTCAACGCCATGATCTCTTGCTCCACAACTAGGCGTGTAATTCCTTCTTGATGTGCCATGCACACTGCTTCATGCACCAAGCGTTGCACTACTAGCACCTTACATTTGGACTGCTTTGCCACATGGCGGCCCTTATCTTCTCCCATGCACAAACCATGTAGAACAGAATTTTTATCAAGAGGTGGAGAGTTTGCAACTAGATTCTCCATCTCCACATTGCTCATGCAATCCACGTTCCGTCTCATGTTTGCAGGATGGATCCCACCTTAAGCGCTTGAAGATATTGGTTGTTTGCTGGCGTAGGCGACTTGATTTTACAACTCCTCCAAACACACCTAGCTAGGGACTCAGACTGTAGATATCGTCAACACTGACCTTACTAGGATACCATCTTCATGTTTGTTGGATGCAGCAATTGATATGTTCCTTGTTGTTGGGACCATTGTGCTTGGAGAGCATCTATCCATAGAGTAGAAAGGTGGAAGTAGGAGAATATTGTGACTAAATAACTCTAGTTGATCACAACTATAGTACAAGAAATAGTACTACAAACACAAATTAGCTATTAAAAAACTCTTCACTCTCACGCCTAGACACAAAACCTGGCCCACAATGGGGCAATGCGTGAGAAGAAAACTGTAGCAAAGTATATTGAGTCTTAGGCGTCATACGGCCACCTTATCTAGATAGTCAGGCCTTCAGGTAGTCAGGGGCGTCCTCTTGCCCAGGCTGGCGCACTGCTGTTAAGCTTACTTAGGTCTTGAGAAGAGTGTCTGCAAAGTCTTGGCTACAGGTGATATCTGAAATTGGTAGAGGCTGCTGTGGTAAACTTGCAGATGGAAAGCTTGGTGATGACTGAGTCGTTGAATGAAGACTGCTATCATGTTGACAACATTTTATAGAAGGATGTTGGTAAGTTGATAGCTATCCAAGCGGATGGAAGCTTCTGGCTGCAAGTGGGACGATTCCTAACCTAGAAAACTTCCTATATGCAATAGCCCCTCTTGTAACTCCTGTTGCTGGGTCACGCATGGTTATGCTGATGCAGAGCAGATTCCGCTTCTTACTTTACATGTGGCTGATGACTCGTGCATGCATGTTGTGAAGCAGTGTTGTGTCATTCATGCATGAATTGATGTAGAGCAATCCCCACTCTAGGCCTTGAATGTTGCTACTAAGTTGCGCTGATGTAGCAGCCGATGCAAGGCAATCCACACTGCCTAGTCAAGTGTAGCCCCACCTTGATTGGACCTAGCCCAGAAGCCAATAGTGCGTAGTTGCATGACATAGCTATTGACTGATGTATGTGAATACGCATGCACAGACCTGTTTTGCATGAAGCACAGAGTATTTTACAGCTATAGGGTCCATTCCCCTCCATGGACCTAGATGTCAAAGTTAAATCTGGCCCGTACAAGTGGAGAAAATCTCCATCGTTGAACTCGAGATTCTTTTAGGGAACATTTTCTAACTTCTTGTAAGCTCATCCAATTATGAAACCGACTACGCCAGCTTGAGCAGAGAAATAGATGCAGTAATCGTCACCTCTAACATAGAATACAACTTTGGAAAAAAACCCATTGAGATCAAGTCACACACTGTACAACAGTGACTAGACACTCTTTTGGCTTTTGGGGGCGAGGGGAAAAAGTCAAATACCATGAAAGGGTATGAAATGTACAAATCATATCCCGATAACATGCTCAAAGGGAATTTTTAAAGATCACATATCTTTAAGAGAATTTTTTCCTTACTGGTATGTACAAATAAATACACAAGTTCTTATGAAATTGTACATCATCTGAATGAAACACCCTCCACGTCCTACATTCCTTTTTGACTTTTTACTTCTTAGAATCATAATTGATTTCATATGAAAAACCTACAAAGTAGTATGTGTGAAGAGATGACTATGAGATCATGACACAATTTCATAGAAAATACCAAGAAAAATATGGCTTATGCACCAATTGTGTTGTGTATAAAATGGTCATAAAAAAATATACCTCGAGTAATGCGTGTAAATGTCATACATGTTAATAATAACAAAGACTGGTTTGTGACAAATTCTCATTTCATAAAAAACTATTTTATAATGAGCCCCAGCATTCAATCCATTTTGATAAAACATTGTTGCATGGGTTGAAGTATTCTGACATTTGTATTATCCTTATATTGAGAATGATTCTTTGAAAACTATTTCAAGCCCTTGTCCTTCCTAACTTTTCAAACTCAACTCGTATCATGGGCAATGTCCAATTGCATTAGTTTTAATTGTTTAATCAATGAAAACACCTGGAAGAAGTTCACCACCACATAGAAAACAACTTTAGAGATGAAAATTCATAAAACAAATAGTAAACTATCGAAAGCCTTTTGGATATGGGCTCATGATAATTCTATTTAAACTAGTATGGAACATGTTGATCATGTTGACAATTTCCATTTAGTAACAAAGAAAATATATGAAATTCATCAAATTATGGTGATTTTAGACGTATAAGATTCTTGAAAATCTGAATTCATTAATCTCCATGAATGAAATTTACATATTTCTCATATCTAGTCAATTCTTGAACCACGAAATGTCATTGTTTTTATGGAGATAATGTATGATAATAATCATACATAAGAGAGCGATGGCTAAAAAAAATTGTCTCTCATGCGTCATTTCATAATGCATGTACCGTACTACGGCACATACTTATTTTTTTATTATGTTTTTGGTGCCTTTCGTATCCAACCAAAATGGGTCATTTTTATGTTATTATAGGGGTCGTCAACAGGTTTTGTCTTGGAATATTAGGCTTCTCATATTTGCCCACTATGCATCATCCGAACCAAAAAACACCGCTATGTAACTTTTGATGTACAAGCTGTCACTTCAAAACGTGAAGCCAACAACTCTGGATTACATCTGGTAAGGTGTATTCTGGGAAATAGAATTGATATTGATAAACGCCAGTACCCAAGTGGGGTATGTTATATTCTTTCCATGTACTCCTCGTGTCGGGGTGTATTCTAACATCACAATGTACCACTCCGGTCATACGGGATATATTTATAAAAACATCTTATGATGGGACTTCTGGATGAATGAAAATGAAAAGCGGGTTGATATGTTTCTACTCTTCTGTCACTTGGGGTTTGGTGAGTTCGGTTTTCGATTCCGGTGTATCCGGACGGTTTCTCGCACTGAGAAATGCCTTGTCGTACCAAGATCGGAAAACTGTCGGAAACTTTCGCAATTGCCGTTTTCCATGTCTGTGTTGGCCCGACTGTGACAATCTATCTTTGCCATGCGCTCCCCCCCTCAGAATCTCGCTAGGACTTCATTTGCTTTGACCCCTGTGTGCTTCTTTACACTTGACAGTGGGCACATGCATGCCCCTCTCCATGTTTGTCGTGTGTGGATGTCCCTCCTGACTCTCACTGTCACATGTAGCTCTGTGCCANGATCGGAAAACTGTCGGAAACTTTCGCAATTGCCGTTTTCCATGTCTGTGTTGGCCCGACTGTGACAATCTATCTTTGCCATGCGCTCCCCCCCTCAGAATCTCGCTAGGACTTCATTTGCTTTGACCCCTGTGTGCTTCTTTACACTTGACAGTGGGCACATGCATGCCCCTCTCCATGTTTGTCGTGTGTGGATGTCCCTCCTGACTCTCACTGTCACATGTAGCTCTGTGCCACCGTCCATTCCCCGTGGAGGGGTAGCGACGATAAACATAATAATCTATCTATCTATCGCTCCCTTGGGCCTATGCCGTTTCCGGACGTGGCCATTGGCCCGTCGTCAGCGTCATTGTCACCGCTCATGTTTGCCCGTTCACCTCTTCCATAAATATGACTAAAGAGGGCGAGGGGAAATGAGCCGTCTTCGGCGAACCATGCCATTTCGAGGTCCCTTCCGAGAGTTCCTGCGTCATGACCTTTTTCATGTCATCGTGCCTTTGTTTATTCTGAATTTCATTCGGCTCTCTCAAAGAATGCGGACGGTCCTCCGGGATATGAAGCACCGATCGACCTTGTTTTGAAAGGTCAAACAATTATCTCGACATATCTCTAAAGCCAGTTCATGCATCATATCGTAGCCTCACGTTTTTCTGCCTGAATTTTCTGGATTGCAGAAGGAAAGAGTGGCGTCCACCCTCGTGGACAATCCTATAAGAAGACATTTCTGAATTACAGGAAGTTCCATGAAGTAAGGTATGTCTATGAAAATTTCTCAGTCTTCGTTTGGTGATCCCATTGCTTCTGGAAATCGGGCTAGTCGTCCACAACCCGTAACGATGGAAAACTGGCGACGTATCCGAGCCGAACCTTTACCACGCAAGAGAGCCTCGAATCAGCAGGAGATCGGACAACGGAAGATAAAAATCGGAAGGGCAAACATATCCGCGCCGACGACTTGACGTCTCGCCACTATTCGAGGCGACGAATGAAAAGCGCGTCCTTAGCAAGCGCTGCCCGAGAAATATTCATTTTCATTTATGTAACGGTCAGGGATGATACTTGTTTTTATCCGCCGGCAAGTTTGGCACATGTGCTACCCCAACCTGAAAGTTATGTCCGAGCGTTCATGCAGTGGTTGACGGCAAATTCGATCGCCATGAAACACGCGAATAACCAGCCCTGCAAAAAACCAGCTTCCAGGAATCCAACGATATAAACAACATTTTTCGAAACGAAACCTTCGCAAAACAAGATGAGTCCAAGTCAGGAGAAGCGAGGAGATTGCACCGTGATTGAACCTCAAGGCGTCGGCTCAGTCGTATACCCATCAAACATCAGGCGCATACATCGGCTGCGGCGGATCAAAGTTTTCCGAATAAATTCTCTCTAAAAACGAGATGGCTGACGCAACATAAGCAATCCGAATATTTTTTCTGCAACGAGTGGCAACGTCGACGAGTGGACTGAACGTTGCATCAAGACTGCCGGTGAAACGTGTCAGATAGGAGTATTCCGTAAGGAACCTCAGTCAGATAGGAGCCTCCGCTTTTCTAGGATTTCAGGTCGGAGGAAGGCACAGACTCGGATTTTTTGGGTTACATAGTAACCTTATTGCGATCACTTTTCTTGCAAAAAATCAGATTTTATGATTGGTCCGTCCTCAAGAATTTCTTCGCCGACGGCAGGTCAGACTTCTGAGGACGGACGGAACACGCTTGTTCGATGTTCCCGGGTCAAAAACGTAAAGTGGTCATGTACATCATGAACGAAGGGTGGGAAAAAATAGGGGAATGCTGAATCGCAGTGTAATAATTTATTTCATGTACATCATGAACATATCGTGTGATACAATTAATGTGGAATGACTTCAATCACTTTTTTACCTCTTTTCCGGTACATAGAAATTAGTTCACTTTTCTTGCAAAAAATCCGATTTTATGATTGTTCCTTCCACACGAATTTCTTTGCCGATGGCCGGTTGGACTTCTGAGCACGGACGGAACACCCTTGTGTGGTGTTCCCGGGTCAAAAACGGAAAGTGGTCATGTACATGATGAACGAAGGGTGTAAAGAGATGGGAAAAAAGTGGGACAGCTAGCTTGCAGTGTAAAAATTTATTTATTGTATTTAAATGTATAAATAACGCCTCTGTGTACACTATAAACATTGTGTGTGGTACAATTGATGTGGAATAACTTCAATCACTTTTCTTTCTCTTTTTTAGTACATACAAAGTAGTTTACTTTCATGATCCTAGTTGCTACATCAATTTCTTTCGTTGTACTTGGGTAAAAAATGCAAGGTAGTAAGGTATACTTCAATGACAACGGTATAGAAGACATCAACGTGTTAGTTGGACGTCTATCTATTATTGGAGGAAAACATTGCTATTCATATGGATATTTTTGGTCAAATATATTTCTAGCGACTTCTTGTGGGGCGATCATGTGGACATTTTGAAAGCAAGTACTATGTAGCTGGACTACTGTGACGACAATTCTCTTTGTATACGGCGACATCTTTCATCTATGTACCTCGAGAATATTTTCACAATGTTTCCTCAATGGCTACAATTTTTTAGTACCCTTTACCTATTTACCCTTGAAGTTTTTTTGTTGTGTATGTTACCTGTGTACCTTTAATAAATGCAATCCCAAAAAAATCTAGGCAACATTTCTCCTACACATGGAACATTTTATGTACTTCTCTACTTGTTTACCTGTTTACCTTCGTACCTGTCTACTTTGTTTGTTTGTGTAACTCTAGCGCAAGTTACGCCGAACAAATTTCGATAGCATTTTCCCCATACCTGGATCACTTTAACTACCTTTCTACTTGCCTACCTCTATATATTTTCACCCCTGTAGATCGCTATAGTTGTGCATGTAATGTATGGTACCTTGAGAAAATTTTGACAGCATTTCGCCTACACCAAAAACTTTAACTACCTCCTTACCTATCTACCTCTCGACATTTTTACCCCACTACCTTCTTATCTTTCCATTTACTGTTGGTTGTTGGTTTTTTCGCATCTCTCATTGTGCTCTGTTGTGTCCTCCCGGCTTGTGTACATCGGCGTGCAGATGACTGACGGCGAGACTCGACGCTGATGGAGTGTCGTCTGGTGGATCCGACACACACTGAGGTCTTCTCGCACTTCGCTAGAGCCTCCTCTCTCTGGCGACGCGCTCAGCTCCATCGGCAGGCCTCCTCGGCGGTCGTGCTGCCGGCGGTCATTGACACCGCAGTTGCCGCTTGCATGCTTCCAGCGCGTCCCATCGCGTCTGCATCGTCATACACTGCCTAGGGTCCCAGTTGCATGTTGCATGGCCCTGTTTGGCAGCATAAACCATTGTGGGCACCATCTGGGTTTAGGCTGCCATAACTCCTCGCTATTATTTTTCAAGCAGATTCTGACTGCACGGCTGCGTTCGCAGCGTTGGTATTATGGTATGGTCCAGTTTTCAGGCAAAACGGACGACGCCCGGGTTTTGGGCTGTCGGTTGCCTGGCACGCCTCACCGAGAAAACCTGCCAGCCTGAACTGAGCTATGTTCTGATTGGCTGATGAACTGAGTAACAAGCTCTATAGAGCTGGGGGGGCCTAAAACATGGAGGGGTCTCCCATTGTTGTTGATTCTTCATTCCTAATCAGTCATTATCAGTTTTCAGCTGCTTTCTGGCGCTAACTATGGCGCGCGCGTTTCTGAGTAACAAAACCCAGAGCTTCCAGACTTAGACTCTAGAGCAGCAGACTGAGGGGGCAGCTGACTTAAGCAACGAGCGTGGAAGCCCGCACGCTGCATCAACAACGCTGCTGCCCCAACCTACTGCATAGTTTCCATTTTGGTATCAGAGCCAGAGCGTAGCAGCAGCAGCAGAAGACTGGCGAACAGGTGCCAGACAACACCGGCGGA